>VWZK01011032.1:0-27713 GCA_013396935.1 Baryphthengus martii
AGGTCCTTTCCAACCATAGTGATTCTATTGCTAAAATCAGAAGTGCTGCACAGTCCCCTACATTTTGTTTGCACTTTTCATAGTGTAACAGTCACATTTTAAGAAAGTAATTTCCCTGGGCCATGGCACAGTGACAAAACAGAGGAGCTTTAATGACAACTCTTTGAATCCATCTGTCCTTATGAAGAGCAGACAAAATTCTTAATACCTCATTCTGCAAATCCTTAAGCAAACTAAATGTTGTACTACTGCCACATGACTTCATTGATTCTGATACACAGCTATTTGCAAGGACTAATGTCTTAAATAACTTTTTTTTTTTTTTTTAAATTGTCAGTGTGGGCCCCTGTAAATTATAATTTTCTTTCTTGTATGCATAATCTTCTGAACATTTCTAATAGGAGCTTTTTTCTTTCATATTTTCTAGAAGATTGTATGTCTTGTTAGAGATAAGTTTCAGCAAATTCACTGAGCAAGGAAAGGAAAATAAGCTATAAAAGATTTCCTTTTCTGTGTGTTTGTGCATAAATAAAGGACAATTCTGCATATGAAACTTTCTGGTGGTTATTTCTCTCCTAAAGGTGTTTAACTTGCTTTTTTCTCCCTTACGGGTATGTAAACATTTTTTCACATGAAACACTAAGTTATTAAAAAAGGTTTTTTACTTGTGAACAAAATGAAGTTTCTGCAAAATTCTGACACCAATAACTGCACTATGGGGAAAAATTTTGGGGACAGGGTCCATAATCTACAATGGGGCTTAGACTCCAGCTGTTGCTCTACAAACCTCAAGAGTTTGTGCATTGGTTGACTGTGGAAGACAGGCCAATGCTGTGATAAAGTGAAGCAGGGAAGTTAGATTCACATTCAAATTACCACTTAAGTCTCTAGTTTTCATGGTGGTGAGACAAATGTTTTTTTCTGGAGACTTCACTTATTCGTATTTTCATCTAAATGTCTACATACCAAAAGTAACTCCACTAACGCTTTGAAAAGCAGGGATTAAAATCAGATTTATAGTTTTATGTGGATCTACAGGAGTAGAGTCTTACAAAAAGATCCTACTATAAGGAGGGTTGGATCAAATTTTTGAAAATTGCACCTATTGTAAGGAACTTAACATTTTGATTTCTAGAGTTTAGTAGAAAATTCTGAATATAACAAAACCACTTAAACAGATATCAAACACAAACCCCACCTATCTGGGCCATTTCTCTTTCTATTGCACAGAATTATTTCCAGTAACACTCATCTCATCTCAGTAGCTTGGGGATATTTGCTAGATTTCTCCTCCTACAAAAAGAAAATCTTTATAAAAGCAGGCACTAGTGTCACATAAACATTCAGACAGCCCATTTTTGCATTAGCAGATTTGCGCATTTGATAGCTGTACTTAGAAATTGTCTCAAATAGACCTTTTTAATGACTGCACGACTTCCTTTTACAGTACAGAAACGTACAAAGCCTTCTTTGGCATTTGGTGGATGTTACCTTAATTCGTGCTGTTATACTAAAAATATCAAGCATATTGCTGTGAATGAGCTTGTTCTAGCAGCAGCAAAACTTACCTGTTATGTTCACACAAACAGTGGTAAAGGAAGCTAAAGGAGTCATTGCTACGTTTTGTGCCCGGATTGTCAGGGTGAAAAACTTAGTTGTCTCAAAGTCGAGTGGTTCAGCGACTAGAAGAGAAGCAGATCCATCAGCTCTGTTTGGCTTCAGATAGAAACGAACTGGCATGTTAGTCTCTGGAACTTGACCCTCCTCCAGATTATACGTAACCCTGGGATCACCAAGAGGGGATGTGGCTTTGATGGTCTGGAGAAGAAAAGAGCCATCACATATGTTCATGAAGCACGGTATTACAACTGTCAAATGTTTAGTTTGATAGTGAGAACATACAGATAACAAAGAGGAGTTTACAGAACCCAGTTTCGTTTTACATCCTTTGTATTTGATGCAGGTCTTCAACCAACAGTAAATTTCCCTGTCAGTAAATGTGGCAAGCAAGTACTGCATCACTAGCTAAAAGAAATCCCTCCTCTCCTCCTTCCAAAACAAAAGCAATCCAAAATGAGACTGTTTCTCCAATGAGTTGTAGATTTTACCAGGCAAGATAAAGGCAAACCCTAAATTGTTTGCAAGTGCTTGGATAGTATATGCAGCAGGAAGAAGGCAGGAATTATCTGACAATTTACAGACAGAAGAGACTGTCCTTAAAGAGTATGACTGTACAGGTTAAAAAGGAATTGGTTTGAGTTAGAAGAGTCCAAAGCAAACTACAGCTGCCCCATCCTGTCATGCTAAGCTATGAAAAGCCGTAGGAAAGATGCAGGCAGCAGCACGGTCAGCTGAGGGTGGAGGAGCGAGGAGCTGGTCTTTGGCGGGAACATCTGAAGATTTCTTTCCCACACAGGCAGGGATAGGTCTTGCTTCTCATTCAAAGCCGCTGTGGCACAAACACACCCTGAGGGCTCTTGGTGTAAGAAGTCACGGAGAAAACTGCTGTCAGCTGAAATACTGGCCTATCCTGTAACAGATACTCCTAACAAACACTACCAGGGTACACGGCTGTGAAGGCCGATCAGTTATGATCCAGGAGCAGGAAGGCTGCAGAGTGGGCATCCGTGCCTTCTTAACAGGGAATCAGAACACGACAAGAGATTGTGGAGTCTTCTTCTCTGGAAGGAGGAAGGAACTGCACTTTTAACATACCACGATCCTGGTGTCACGAATGGTGTTTTCGGGGATGGTTACCCAGTATCTGCTCTGTTCCCACTGGGGTGGCTGGCTGAGGGCACTAGTGACAGTCACCGTCAGCTCCACAGTGCTGCTTCTGTTCCCTCCGTCTGTCGCTACAATATGGCGAGTAATGCGCGTTGCCTGTGAAATGAAGAAGATCAAGGATGTTTACAGATCATTTTGTACGAATCAAGAGACTGCAATTAACCCTTTGAGGGGTTGGAGGTTGCTCTGTTCCAATGCAGAAAGCCTCATTACCTGGGAAAGCCTGCAGTTCACATAGATCCAGCCTGTGCTGGGGTTGATCTGGAAGTATTCCAGTTGGTGCTCTAACATTGAGTATGTGACAGCAGCATTCACACCTTGGTCGCTGTCATGAGCTGCAACATGGAGGAAACTTGTCCCCACTGGAGTGTCTTCGCTGAGAAAGTCTTTGAAGAGATAAAGATATTGTCAGCGGGTTTGTAATAGAAATATCTGTGTAAAAAAAAAATAAAATTAAAATCTCTTCACGTGAGATTAAATGTTTCTGTAATGAGGCAGGTTATAATGTACCATCACTAACAGAGCGCCTACACCCTCTTTTAGCTTCCCTTTCCTCTAAGCCCTGCTGGGTTGTTAAGCAAGCTGCTGGTGAAGTAGATTGACTGACTTGGCTGCTGCCAGCACTTGTGGCGGCACTGGGAAACGCCACAGCCGCCCACCTGCCCGCACGCCTGCTGCTTCAGATCACTGCCCAGCCTGCTGGGCTCAGCTGCTGATAAAAGCAGGTTGGCATCAAAAGGAACTGCGTGTGAATGGAATTAATCCTGAATGGGAGCGGTGGCAGCAGCATTGCTATCGGGAGGCAATAGGGAATCACAAAGCATGAAGACTCAGGTCATAGTGAAGACAACCCAACACCCCAGTGTTTTGGAGAGGCTGCCCAAGGTAAGGGTTCAATGAGTATTTTATAGGTAGGCCTTTCCTTAGGTCTTACACCCTGTTCCAAGCAATCTACCCGAGACACAGGTTGTCCCTTTGTGCCCATAGTACTAAACAGACCAGTCCCGCTTTGAATCCACTTTTATGATCATCATCTAAAAATCTGCTGGCAGAGTCGCATAGTTGAAGTGCCTGTTGCACAGAAGAGTAAGTAATTTTATCTTCCTAAAGCCTGAGTCCTGACAGAGACACCAACAATATTATGGGAAAACACAAACAGTCATTTTCTACTCCTCTCCTCTCTGCAAGTCAGAATTTCATATACAGCTATTGCATCCCTACTGGCTGCGTCTTTTCCACACCTCAGTCCACAGATTGCTCTGATCTGACTTTGCTCCTGCTGTTGCCTCCATCCTCAGTCATCCTGCCCCAGTTCCTCCTCCAAGCAGCTCTGGGTGCTTGCCTGATCAGGTTTCGAGCTATTCCCATCCACTAAGGCTCCATCAGCTCAGCGTACTGCAATGGCGCAAGCACTGGGAAGGTTCTCACAGTTAGGTTTAGTCAACTCTGTCAACTCATTTAATCACTTCTTGTTTGGAAACTGTTTTCTATCTTTGATCTCCCTTGTGTGCGTCTCAACATTTTTGAGGTGGGACAATCAGATTTGTACAGTATTTATAAAGTGGAGTGGCCATGTTTTCTGGTTTGGTTTTCTTCCTTAATATGTACAGCCTGTGGCAGCAGGGAAGTAAAACCTTAAACCATAGTTTGCTCCACCAACACAAATTTGAGCTTTAATTAGCTGCTCTTGACCCCGAGGACATTAAGTTGGCCTGAGATTTGTGTCCCTGATATGTCAGTAACAGCCAAAGCTGCTCTCAGAAGGTTTACTCGCACTAAGATAGATTAATGAGAATGGAAGTTACTACTAAGAAACTCTCTAAAATATCCTTTTTGGGGTTTAAATTTATGCTTTTATAGTTAAATCCTGTTAAATCACATTGTGAGTAAAACCACAAAATTATGTGGAAGGGCCATACTCTCATTTTACATACTTCTGGTTGCTGCTGGCACAACTCTAACAGTTCCTATACCATCTTCACTGCATTGAGCTAAACATTTCTTTAATGTCTGTTCTGCAGGCAGATGATAAGATACGTGGCTTAAATCAGGGATTTAACCAACATCCTAATGCAGAGGAATAAAGAACCAGCAGTTTCCAGGAAGAATAGAAACCTATGACTAATGGCATTTGATCTTGTTAGAGAAGAAGCTATTTTTAATTCTGTGACGTGCAAACATTGATTATTTATGTAGAGATGCTGGAAAAGTGCTCTGCATAAAGTGACCTCATTATCTACCATTTCTCCATCCCAAAGGACTGACTTTGCTTCAGGACCTTTGCTCGTTCTCTGTGGTCATGAAAAAAAGAGTAAAATCTGCCCATTCCTCAGTGCTGCTGAAGTCACCATAATCACCAAATGCAACCTCTTAACGTCATTACTTTTGAAAAAAATAATCCTGAGCAGTTTCATCTGAAAGACATGTTTGAAGGTACAGTAGAAAGGTTAGCCTTTGCACAAACATTACCTTTACCTCCAGGACTTCTTTGCTGCATCCAAAAACATGTGTCTCCAGTGAGATCACTCCCACCTGACTTCTCAGCGCCGCTTTGGCTGGGTTTGCAGAAATGGCTGATAGGAATGCAAAAATGGCTATTCCCAATTTGCACATTTTAACCAAATTGGCGCTTGGAGTTAATCACTTTAAGATATTCTAAAAGGTGCAATGCAATTTTCCTCCCGTCCTTGTGTGTAACTCTCAAGTGAGGATGTGTATTTAGACTATTTCCAAACACAGGCTGGAAGGCAAGGATTTGGGGCTGTTGGACAAGAGATAAATACCGCTCCAGCCTATTTGAACAGAGGTGCTGTGTTAAACAGACACAGATGACAATTGCTGTTCTAGTCAGAGTTGATGAACTCCCAGCCAGGATGTCATGTTTTATTTTGGGACATAGAATAAAAATTCAGTGTGAGCAAAAACTGGGCAGGGAAAGGCCACAGAGGGAATGGATCGGGTCTGCCTCAGCTGCAGGAGCGAAGACTGTCAAAGTTTTTAAGAGCATCTCAATGAATAACGGGGGTGATGGTCAATTCTGCACGTTTCCACTGACAATGGATGAAGTGGCAACTGGCTTAGCTGGCAGCAAAGAAAGGCTGGTCACCTGAAAAACTGGCCACTGTGATAAGGAACTAGTACACAGGTTTATGTTGTGGTACTAGGACAAGTAGTTAAGGAACACTCACACTGATAGCGACTGTTCTCAAACTTGGGATCATTGTCATTGATGTCAGCAATAAGGATGGTGATCTGACAGATGCCAATCAGCGGCTCCTGTGCCTGGTCGGTAGCAGTGACAGACAGCGTGTACTCCCTCTGCTTCTCCCGGTCGAAACTCTGTGTGGTTGTGATGACTCCTGGGAACACAGACACCTCCTGTCCTGCATAAAGGGACCAGCACATCTCCTGCACAAGTGGGAGCTCTGACCACATGCAGCTTAATACACACCAAACCTGCAACGC
Organism: Baryphthengus martii; assembly: GCA_013396935.1. Lineage (NCBI taxonomy): Eukaryota > Metazoa > Chordata > Aves > Coraciiformes > Momotidae > Baryphthengus > Baryphthengus martii. Next base: position 6,253 of record VWZK01011032.1, read on the forward strand.
GTGTCTTGGACAAAACCAATACCAATTTGGTGTCTCTTCCTCTCCTCACATGCTACATACTGGCAGGGATCAACAGCTACCCTGATATGGAGCTTCGGTCTAAACACCTTGTTATCTTACTCCTCATGGAGCATGGAAGGACTTTCCTCCTCATCAAGAGTCATCTCTTAGATCTACTCCCGTGATAATCCAAGCAATCGAATGTTTCAAAGACAGCTCATTATTACTCAAGGGAAAAGGAGTCATATCACAGAAGGCGTAAGTGATGTGACCAAAGTCATCTCTGCTACGGGAGCTGGAGGCTGCTTTGTTGAACAGGCTAAAATAGGGTAGAATCACATAGCTTGGTTAATAAATGGAACGATTTTCTCCCAGTATACTGTTTTTCCTTTCCACTGAGCAGGTCTCTCCCTCTCTCAGATCTTTCCTTCTGTTTGGGAGACTTCAAACCAGCCTTCTGGAGGCAACTTCCAGCCCTATGTCTCCACTACACTAGGGGCCAGGATTCTGTTGCTCTGTTGTCGGTCCTTCCAGACTCTTGAGCAGTCCCGGACATGCAAATATCACATCTTACTGTTTTGATTTTGGAAACTTCAACAACTTTTATAACTCTTGCAGCTGAAGTGTATCAAGACTGATTGTCACTACTCTGTTCTGCTATGAGGGCTTTGCCTTACACACACCACCCTGGACCTCCTATTTATGCATGAGATGACAAATAAACTGTGGCCACACTGAAGGAAAGAACAAACTCCAGTTGTTAGAGTCACACTTTCTGCTCTGCATTTTTAAGGTTACTTTTGATCCAATAAGAAGAGAAGTGATACAGAATAGCTTTTTATTTTCTTATTCAGCTGGGGTTTATTTCCCTACTTAATTTGTCATTTAAATCACTATCATCTTAATCTATGTGCATGGCTATCCGTATAGTCTGAATTTTTTTCAGTGTTTATTCCACAAGTTGTTACAGGTAACCCTACAGATACAATCTTAAAGCACAAGTTCAGTCGGACACACTTGTACAGTCACATTCTCAATACAGTACAATACCGTTTTCATTTTATCTCATAACCTGAAAGCTACTGACCTGTGTCTGGGTCAATGCTGAAGCCAAGGGACGCTCCATCTCTGTGCATGAGCCCATATTTCACCTCTCCATTAATGCCAAGGTCTGCATCGTAGGCTTCTACCTGTAGCACATGCTTGCCTGGAGGCTGATTCTCCAGGACCCAGGTGCTGTCACTGTAGTAAGCACACTAAAAACACACCGAAACATCCAATGCTATATATTACACAGAGCCACGTGAATTTGCTGTCAATACTTTTCCCAGCATGTCTGAGAAGAATGCAGAAGAAAATAACTTCTATTACTTCTACTCACAAAGAAATCAAATGCTAAGAGAGAGGAAGGAAAGAAGGAAAATGAAGATTTTACACTTAAAAGTACGAAGAAAGCTGGCTGCACGTTCACTTACACATTCATTCTGCTCTGCACACAAAGACCCTTCAGCCTGCCAGCAACCTCCAGTAGCCAAGGAGAGTCTACAATCCCAGTTACTTCTAGTTATTAATTTTATCTTACCTCTCTGAAAACGGGCTTGTTGTTATTAATGTCATTAACCCCTACAATGACCTCAGCAAAACTGCTGAGAGGGGTGGGTCCCCCCGAGGCGTTGTCGTCTATCGCAGTGATGTTCAGCGTGTATTGTGGCCTTGTCAGGTTGGGTGGAGGGTTTCTGCGGAGTTTAATGATACCTAAATTTGGAAGTATAGAGCGTCATTTTATTTTCCTGTATACACAAAAGAAATCAAGTGAGCATCACATTTCTCTGCTGCAGAATTCTTAGTTCAGTTTGCATTTTGGTTGCAAAACATAGAATTCAGTCATCTTAAACTGCACAGTCTTCGGACCAGGACCTCAAATTTATTTTAGTATTTGGAGAACGAGCTAATTCTCATTGATACGAAGCATCTCCATTTGCGGAATATATAAATATGGTGCTTTCTTACAGTTTTGAACACACAGGTGAAGCAGAGTCAATACAGATTAGACAGTAAATAACAGGTGTTCTAAACCCTCTTTTCTTACCTTTCTGACTATCCAGTTCAAAGTTGCCCTCCTCATTGCCTCCCGTAATCAGGTATAACAGACCATCTCCATCAGGGTCCTTTGCCCGAACAGTAGCCACCAAGGCGCTGGGACCAGCATCTTCCGAAAGGAAGGTTCTGTAACTGGTGGACATGAAGGAGCAATGGCAACACATCCAGCGTCAGAATAATCATTGACATGCTAACCATCAACCAGGGATTATAAATTCACTACCAATGTGAAATTTTTTAAGCTTTGGGCATGCAATCATGCAATCTTTAATCAGTTTACTCAGACTTTGAGTACCTTTGTTTGGCATAGGGTTTGTATTTTAGAATTGTAATCCTGCATTTTCTGGTGTACATAATTTTCAAGGATCTTTGGGAAGTTACCAGTAAGCACCATACTACAGAGCCAATATGCACTACATACTACAGTGCAAACCAGCATCACTTATCTCCTAAAGATGAGAAACAGGACTAATACCTGTCATGCAGTGTTTCATCTGTCTCTCTCTACTAATGGAAAGCATCAAACACTACAGAGGTGATGCAAAGTAGCATATCATTTTGTAAATTAATGTTTTTATGTTTTGTATTTAAAACATATCCAGACTTGAGATCTATGAAAAAAAATAGAAATTGCAAGATAAAAGAAAAGATCGAAAGAATGCATTTTAAACAAACAGGGCCTCATGAAGCTCACTTATAACACAATCTGTTGATGATAAAATCACATTTTAATTTCTGCTAACAATCATTTTTATCTGTCACATATTTATACAACTCTCTTTGAGACCTAGAAGTCAACACATTGAAAATCATTCCCTATAGAGCTAGGTCTTTTATTCGTTCTGTTTTCTTTCTATAAAGCCAATACGCTGGTATCACAACGGGCGTACCTTTTTGATACTATCTAAAAATGAAGAGCCAACTTCTAAAGCCTTTCCTCATACAAATGACCTCTCGATTTCACTGGTACTTACAGTTGCACAAAACAAGTGACAGTTTAGCCACCAAGTATTAAGTTTAGACACGTGAACATCATCTCTATACACCAAAGCAGGAGTTCAAGCTGGCTTACACGGACTGGGAGAAGACAGGAGCCTCGTCATTCACGTTGGCCATTCGAATGCGCACAGACGCTGTCCCTGTCCGAGATGGGTGTCCTTTATCGACAGCTATCACCACAAACTCATACATATGGTTGGCTCGCTCAAAGTTCAGCCTCTGGTTAGAATTGATGACCCCGTGACGTGTGATGGAAAAATCAGTGCTCTGGATGAAGTAAGTGATCTCAGAGTTGGAGCCAGAGTCGCAGTCTGTTGCAAGCACTAGGAGAGAATGCATTTAACAGAACGGTCATGCTGCAGAAGAGGTTTGGTTACACTATTTCCTATCGACTCAACTTCAGATTTTTCGATTTTTTTTAAATTTTTTTTTGAGAACAGATGTCAACTAAATTTGCTTTATCCATAAAAGCTTTATTTTTGTGTCAAGAGTGTGGGAACTCAGCAGGAGGCAGGGAATAGAAAAGCAAAACAACTTTTCCCCTCCTCCAACCCAGCCTGAGTAAATGCAGCAAGGTGAGCTTGCAGGAGAGCCCTGATCCCAATACTACACAACGGGCTTTGTACAAAGAGCAGTCAACACTGCACAATCAATATGCATGTTGGTAGAACATTATCAGTCATAAACTGTGTCCTCCCTCTCTCTGAGGATGCCATTCAAATTTAATTAGCTCCCAGCTCAAGTACCTTTTAATTACCTAGTGCTTTAAGATACAAGGAGTGATTAAACGTTCCTCCCCCAGGAAGTGTTTATTCAGTGGGTTGAGTGGCTCATCTGCTTAGAAGCAGCAAATTAGCAGAACAAAGAGCTAGGCCACACTATGTAGCATCAAAAGTGATTTTTAAGAGCATCACTTTCAGAATATTAACTCAAAATAGGAAAGGGGATGAGAAAGATTTCAAAAGGCACACTGAAATGCTGTGCTACTTAGTTGCAAAAAAAAATCTCAACTACCTCTGCCTCTGGAAAGTGGTTTTAAAGGACATTTAGTGTAGTTGTAACATTTTGTTTAACATTATTCAAAATCCTGCTGTGAATAAATGTTTGGGTGCATTACAGACTACACAAGCAAGGGCTGTTAGAGTTGATAAGTCTCCTGCTGTACTGAAAGACAAAGTATATTAAAAATTCAAGGAGTGAAATGAAAATGACCTAAACCTGCTAAATTTAGTGGTTAAATATTGTTTTTAGAAAGTGGTAAACATTTGATTTGAAAGTTCTGACTTAATCTACAGAGCCATTACTGAGACCTTACAACCATTCACAAAAATACATTTTATGTGCTTAACAATTGTACTTTTTTTTCCCTCCCAGATGTTTTCTGACAAACAGCAGATATAATGTTTACTTGCACATGACAAAATCACGCCTTACTTCTCAGGAACAACTGGGAATTCCATTCCCCTTCCATTTCATTCCATTCTGCAAACTGATCTGCATTGCAAAGGTATTTCAGGGCTCATACGGCGCCCACAGGCAGGTCTGTGCTGGCTCTTCCCGTGCTCTGAGTTAGCTTAGCTCAAAGCCTGGTATGTTAGCACAAAGTTGCCAGCTGGAACTCCGAGCCTTGCTCTGCCGGCACCGTGGTGCAGCAGAAGGAGTACACTAAACCCTCCTGAGAGCATCCCTCCATGCTTTTCAGATCGTAGCTTATTTGCATCCAGACCTCTACAAGCACACGCAGCAAGCATAAATCTGCCTGTAGTGACTAAGTAGGCAAACTGACTCAACCGGTGAAGCATCAGCACTACAAACATGATGCAAGCCAGACTTCAAGTGTGTTAAAATCTACACTTACATCAGCCACAGTTTTAACAAATGGCATATATCACATTATCTTTATCACTGCTTTCGATAACGGCCCAGTCAGCCACGGAATGGCAAAGGCTGTCTCCAATTTGAACTTGGTTTTGTTTGTGGGATATCTGAGGTTGCAACATCCCACCCTTCAAGGAACTATAGCTAGGGTAAGAGCTGCTTTTGGTTTTTTCCCCCTGAGATGATACTTGCTTTGGCAGAGTTGGTGACACAGCAACTCATCCAGCAGAGGGGATAGGTGACTGCACGCACGGCTTCCTTCCATCCGCTACCAGCACTGCTAAGCCCTTCGACACCAAGTGAGTGTTCACTCTCCCATTTTCACTGAATGTCTCTATGCTTCCACCTCACATTTTCTTTTCTCAGAAGGCTCTTTCTCTTGAAATGTGCTCCATATGGCAAGATAACCAAACAGGATGCAACTGCACAGCTTTGCTGTTCTGCTTGCTTTGGACATGGGCCATACATTTTTTTCCCCACAGCTGAGTGACTTTTGGTCAGCTTTACAAGTCTCCCAGAGAGACAGTATTCATCTCTTTCAGGAAAATCACATGCTTAGGAATTTTAGGAGTTGCTCATTCTGGTCAACTTATTTCTTCCTAAGAGCCACTAAACCAAGAAATGAGCTACAGCAAGCTCTGAACTCTCTTGGTAAGTGTTTAGAAAAAGCAGTCCCTGCAGCCCTCTGATCAGCATGTAGCTACACAAAGGAAGCTAAGGTTCTTATCACTGCTGCAATCTGCACCGTTCAGCTTCAAATCTCAGAAATTTACATCATTGTCTTTAAAAGACACCTTTGACATGTAAATTTTTGCTAAGTCTTGCCTTGGCACTTACCCATTTCTCAAACAGTTCATAATCTCTCTAAGGTCTCAGCCCAGTTCCTGTTACCACCCCAGTATCTGCCCCTGCTGTCAGTTGGAATACCGACAGCCGGCCTGAAAGCGTTCTCTCAGTTTTAGGCAGAACATACCTGTGGCATGTATCACATCACAAGAGACTATGTCAGATCTCCAGACATCTTTGAAGGCATTTAACTGACACCAGTAAAACAGGCTGGAGATTGGCCTTCCATGCTTTGTTGGACTCTGAAAACTGGGACAAGAAGTGCAGCAGCATCCATGTTCACTCCTTATTTGTGTAACCACAGTACTTCAAGAGTGACCTTAAAGTTTTGGTTGAAACTTGGGGCTTAAAGTTATCTTCAACAGCCCTGATTTTTCAGCAGGATACTATTCTAGCCTCTAAAAATGTCATCTGCACTCAGAGTCTGTGTGCAAGTGAGATATGCCCATGTTAAATGCAACAAACTTGGAATGATGACTGGTAAGGCACAATCATAAATATAAAAGCTCACAGGCTTTCCAAAGGTTTCTCCTTTAATGCTTTGTAAGTTTAAAATGATACAATTATTTGAAAAAACTAGCTGCCCATTTAAAGACTTCATTTTTTGTTTCTTAACACATTAAGAAAAAACATTTGCAGCTGCTTCCAGAAAACAAAAAGATGACTGAGATGTTAAAAGACAGCCATAGATTTAAGGGAAACAAGCTATGACAATCCACAAAGTCACTGCCCGTCAGCTGCCTTAACTGCTCTTGGAATACCACAAGATCTCTCCTTGGGCACAGCACAGTGGTCCTCAACTGAAGACACTCAAAACTCTATTTCCAGAGCACCTAAAAGTCATCTGCATATTACAAAAGCCGTGGCTGGTATGGAAGAAACAGCACTTCTTCACGGTATGAACATGAACGTGCAACACAAACTAGCAGGTCCCTGGAAAGACTGAAACAAAAAGGTACCAGGATGGTCCTCACCTTGCAGTAAAGATGTGCCAACAGGAATGGTTTCGGGGATGTTGTCTCTGCTGTAAATGGAGCGCTGGAATTCGGGAAAACAGTCATTTTCATCGGTGATATGGACCATGACCTGAGATAAAAGGACATGCTGAGAAGGGATTTTAGTTTCTACATTTAGGAAAATGGGCACCTCCTTCTGGACACTGCTTGGGCAGGCATTGCTTTGCTGCTGTCTCATCCTTACACCTCCGACGATAAACTTTTCCTCACACTACTCCTGTAACACAGAAGAGTATTAGGTGACAGAGCACTGGAACAGCTGCCCAGAGAGATTGTGGAGTCTTCTTCTCTGGAAACTTTCAAAACCTTCCTCAATGTGGTCTCCGGCAACGTGCTCTAGGTGAATGTGCTTTAGCAGCAGGGTTGGACTAGATGATCCCCAGAGGTCCCTTCTAATCCATTTGGTCCTTCTAAACCATTTGGTGATTCTGTGATCTCCTCCACTTCCAAGCAGAGGGGAGGCAAAACCAAAGAGGAATAACAGGAGCTATTTTGCAGAGCCTAGATCTGAACCCAGCTCAGAGCCCAGCTTTCTGCCAGGATCATAAGGCCTCCTCCCTCCCCAGTGTCTTCACAAGTTTCCTAGGCTATCTGTGTGCATAACTGGTACTGCTAATGAGGTAACAAGGACTGCAGAGACAGCAAGAAGTGAAGTGATCCACGTACCTCTGTCACGCTGCTAAGGGTGCTCTCCACTTCCATGGCTTTCAGTAAGAGGTGATAGAGGTGGTGCTCGCTCTCGTAGTCCACGGGGTGGGTCAGGCTGAGCTCTCCACTCTCCTGCTTCACCCTGAAAAGCCCGCTGGGGTTCGTCAGCAGGGTGTATGAAAGAGGCTGGCTCTGGAAAGAAACAGCCTCAACAACTGCTACTCTGTAAAGAATGAGAGAATAACCCTTTGCTTCAAAACAACAACAAAAGCTGTCTCCTGACCATTTAGAACAGGACAATGAGAATGAGGACAGGTGAATTCTCTGTCAATGCTGGTTTCAACTTGGATTGGAAGGATTGGAAATCTTCATGCTATAGGGAGCCCACCTAGCCTCTCTCCTCCCACCAAACTGGTCCCCTGACAGAGCAGGGCTGGGATAACAATCCATTTCAACCCCCGTTAACACAAAAACATCTTTTTCTTCTCTGTTGTACCCTTCCAAATACTTGACAGCAGTTATCGGTTTTGCTTCAGTTACAGACACAACTGAGCTACTACACTTTATACTTTCTTTGACACCTTATATTCAGAAAAGGAACAGGTTCAGAGATGGATGCAAAACCCACAAAGCACAGGCCCTTTTCAGATCCCGCTATCCACCTTGGCAGGACATGAAATGAATGTTTGCCTCCCTGCTGTGATATCTTTTGAAGCTGCAGCTCTCACACCAGCCTCTGGCCAGTGTGGCAAGACACACTGAACAGTGACATAATACCAGAGCCAGCTCAGCAGTGAAGTAGCAATGACTTGCCTTTCTGAAAATGTAAATACAAGTCAAACGGGATACAAACAATTCCAAATGTGGTTAATTAAAAGGCAGCATTTTTCAAGCACTCATTGATAGCTGAAGTGCTCCAGGAGATGCATAGCCAGGCGTATGGGTGTTTTAATTCATGATGTAACACAAGAAGACCCCAAGAGCATTAAAATAATAATTTCACCAGAATTCCAGCATCCTAGACTGTTGACAATGACATCCTAGACAATTGACAGGGGTCACATTGGAGACTCTCAAACATCAGGAAAGGCGTCATTTGTTTTTGAAACTACCTTATTTTTAAAGCGCAATAGGCAAACACATACATATAGCCCTAGAAGCAACACCACAAAAATTTTCCTTTATAGTGCTCTCTGAAGTTCCTCTCAGAGGGAGCTCACCGAACAAAGTACAACTTACTTTTCTCCTGCTGGAGTGTTTTCAGGAACAAACACACTGTAGGACATGTTAGTGAACTGGGGAGGTCGGGAGCCCGCCAGGATGGAAATGGAGGCATAGGGGCTTTTGCTGCCATATTCGTCCATGGCTTCCACAGTGACCACATACTCCTTGTTCCACGTCAGAGGCAAGCCAGTCGTCATGATAATGCCAGTATCCTCATCTACTTGGAATCGCTCTTCGCCACCTATTGATAGAATCATAGAATCCTGGAATGGTAGGGTTGGAAGGGACCTCTAGACATCACTGAGTCCAATCCCCCTGCCAGAGCAGGATCACCCAGGGCAGGCCACACAGCAACAGATCCAGGTGGGTTTGGAAAGTCTGCAGAGAAGGAGACTCCACAACCTCTCTGGGCAGCCTGTTCCAGGCTCCATCACCCTCACAGGAAAAAAGTTTCTCCTCATGTTGAGGTGGAACCTCCTGTGTTCTCGCTTGTACCCGTTCTTACTTGTCCTATTATTGGGCACCATAGAAAAGAGCCTGGCCCCTTCCACTTGACACCCACCCCTCAGAGATTTATAGACATGAATAAAATCCCCTCTCAGCCTTGTCTTCTCCAGACTAAAGAGCCCCAGGTCTTTCAGCCTTTCCTCATAGGAGAGATATTCAAGTCCCTTCATCATCCTCGTAGCCTCCATTGGACTCTCTCCAGTAGATCCCTGTCTCGTCTGAATTGGGGGGCTCAAAACTGGATACAGTATTCCAGGTGTGGTCCCACCAGGGCAGAGTAGAGGGGAAGAAGAACCTCCCTAGACAGAAGAACCTGCTAGACAGAGTTTTCTTCATGCACTCCAGATACATATACACAAAACTGGTCTGAAAAATACTTCACAGAAAAAATGTTGGCATCTTCGCTATTTTAAGGCAATCTATCCTCAAGTCATCTACCTATGTAGTCGCATGCACTTTTCTTACTCTCCAGTTGTGTACCTTATCTTTCACCCACACTATGGTCTGTTGACTAGTGTGATGTAAAAGAGATGAGAACAGCTGAGAAATGGAGCCTTAAGCTAATGATAAAACTTCCATCAATTTAAAAATAAAAACAAAGCAAAGAAAGTGGCAGCATGAAAAATTCTCATCCACATAACTGTTTTACTCAAGGCACCTCCAGCTTCTATGTGCTGTACCTGCTGTACCTTTAGGGACTCCTCAAGGGAAAAAACCTCTCAATGAAGTGATAAAATAGGAAATTTTAAAGAAAAATCTGCGACTTAACAGAATGTGAACATTTATTTTTTTTTAGAATAGACCTACCTGCAACGAGTGTGTAAGTTATCCCAGCAGTGGTGTTTTCATTGTTACTGTAGTAGGCGACCAGCTGGTAGATGAGAGTGCCTTTTCGGGCATCTGGATCGACACGTGCCAGATAGGGGTATGGGTACATGCCCCAGGACAGAAGTTCCTCTTCTGGAGCAAGGAGCGTCACATGGCAGAGGTACCAGTCATTATCTGCAAAAGATGCACAGATTTCTGGACAGTTTGTTCATAAACTTTAATTGGGAACGTTTAAGATCTTATCCATTAGTAGGTGTAAACAAACAATTGCCCATCATGTTCATCCTAACACTTGCAGAAAACATTCAGTACGAACACGGCCTTTTGCAGCTCGATGTGCATTAAGTGCAGTTAACAAATAATTAAAAATACTTTCAAGAATATTTTTTAATTAGTTAGATATGCATATTAAATACTATGTTAGTTACACCACTTGCCATAACAGTTTTAAGTGTGTACTTATCCAGACTCATTTTCAACAAATTCAGCGTATATGTTGCCAGTTTTACTAAATCGTGTTTAGAGCTTATTAAAATATTCCTCTTAAATATCAGCCTCCTTTCAGGTAGTTGTAGAGAACGATAAGGTCTCCCCTGAGTCTTCTTTTCTCCAGACTAAACAACCTCAGTTCCCTCAGCAGCTCCTCACAGGACTTGTTCTCCAGACCCTTCATCAGTGTCATTGTCCTTCTTTGGACAAGCTCCAGCACCTCAATGTCTTTCTTGGAGTGAGGGACCCAAAATTGAACCCAATATTCGAGGTGCAGCCTCACCAGTGCTGAATACAGGGGAACAAATCATTTCCCTCGTCCTGCTGGCCACACTGTTTTTGGTACAAGCCAGGATGCTGTTGGCCTTCTTGGCCACCTGGGCACACTGCTGGCTCATGTTCAGCCCTCACTGAACCTTAGTAGAATTGTGATACTAGTAAAGCCTCAATCACAGACTCGTGGGATGGCTGAGGCTGGTAGGGACCTCTGGAGGTCACCTGGTACAACTTCCCTGCTCAAAGCTGGTTGCTCAGGATCATGTTCATATGGCTTTTGAATCTCTCCAGGGAGGGAGACTCTACAACCTCTCCGGGTAACCTGTTAGAGTGAACTAAAGTTCTGGAGGCTGGATTTCAAGCAACATGTGGACCGGCTGGCAAGTGTCCAGAGGAGAGCAAAGAATACAACCAGAAAACATGGTCTGTCAAGTAAGGTGGAAAGACCTGGAGATTTTCAGGAGACTGCAGACGACACGCTAACGGAGCTATAAGATGCAGAAGGATTGATGTATGAAGTCACTCAGCTGTTCCCTACCCTACAAAACAAAAAGTAACAAACTCTCGTTCCCAGGGAAAAGATTCGTGGTTTACTTTGGAAGCAGGGGAATTGCCCAGCAATCTCATCCATCAATGAGATCTTTAAGACCTGACTGACTAGACAAATGTCTGCCAGCAGTGACTTTGTTATAGCAAAGCCTGCCTCTAGGCAGGGGCACAGTACCAGCAACACTGTTAAATCCTTTCCATCACACTTTAATTCCCCCTGCCCTTCAGCTTTTGCATGCCATTGATTTCTGAAACTTACGTGGTCACAGTCACTCGTTCCCCAGCAGCTTGAGGGAATGTCTGGCATAAGCATTCTTTGGACCTTGTGTTTTTTCTTGGCTGTTCACTTAAGGAGAAGAAGTGAGGGAAGGCATGAATGCCGCTCCAGAAACAGACAGCACCACCCACAGCCAAACTGGAGGGTGGTGGTACAGCAGCAGGTGGTAATAAGCTTAGTGATCAGGTGGGACATCTTTCTTTAGCTGAGACCTGGCTCACCCCTTCAGTCCTTCCACATTTATTTCTGCTTTTTAGGCTTGAAGGAGCAGAGCTGGTCTCGCTGATCAAGTAAACAAAACTCAAACTGAAGAACCCTGCAAGCAAGTTAACGAAACAGTCTGGGTTATCTGCATATGGACGTCAGAGCTCTAACGCTGGCACGGAGTGAGTGGAAGTAGCGAGGCAGGGGTTGGTCTCTTCTCCCAAGTGACAAACAATAGGGCAAGAGGAAATGCCCTCAGGTTGTGCCAGGGGAGGTTTAGATTGGACATAAGGAAAAATTTCTTCACCGAAAGTGTTGTCAAGCACTGGAACAGGCTGCCCAGGGAAGTGGTGGATTCATTATCCCTGGAGGTATTTAAAAGACATGTAGATGTGGCGCTGAGGGACATGGTTTAGTGGTGGACGTGGCAGTACTGGGTTAATGGTTGGGCTCAATGATTTTAAAGCTCTTGTCCAACCTAAATTATTTCATGATTCTGTGAGGAAAATATTGCTGTCAAGGTCAGGCCGAAGTTGGAGCTAGTTTCAAAGTCTAAAAAAGCCAACCAGTGTTGAACATGCACCAGAGACTAACGGGAGGCCAGTCAACAGCTCTGTTCACCCCTGTCATTCAGAAAAACCCATTCAGAAGCAGCACTTTGAGCCATCCCTACTCAGTAGTACAAGCAGTTCTGTTCTGTCTTCTCTTTGCACATACATCAGGTGTGAGAAACTCAAGGTGTGATAGATGCACGGCAATCAAATACTATGGAAAATTATCGCCTTGACTTTAAATAAATCACTAAAATAAAGCCAGTCTTGATAAAGTAGAGCTTCCTTCCACCAGTGCATCATTTTTTCAACTGTCATAACCACAAAGGCATTAACAGATTAAGCCTCTGAAATCAATACTGGTTTATTTTGTTCGACTGCCACAACCACAGCATCATATTAAATCACAATGGAACATCACCCACTGATGTTACAGCTCGCCCATTTTGTCAATAGGAATTATCCACTGAAAGGAAGGAAATAATCAGGAAAGCAGTCTCTGTAGGCTGGGAAACAAGACTATCAACAGGATAAAATGCTTAGCCTCTGTATCACACATTTGAACCAGAGTCTTGGCATGATCAGTCTAAAAGAATATTAAGAGGGGCTGATTTTCCTGGAGATACTAGAATCGAGCTATCTCCCAAGGCTTCAGCTTTACCTCTTGCTCACATATCAGAAAGGAGTGTCAGGGAAGGTATGGAAGGGATGTCAATCAACCACCAGCTAAGAGGAAGCCAAGTAAAAGGGTTAGGATGCAGCAAGTGCAAGGATGGGGGAACTCACCGCATGGCTGTCTGTGCAGTGGAGAGCTGCTTACTTTCTGTCTTTGAGGGCTAAACACACTTCAGCAGATCAAAACAGATATACCTGCGCTAGCCTTGGACGGGAGCATGAAAGCAAAGAAGGAACTGGAAATAGGTTTTTAAACTGCCAGTGGCCATCCTTGCAAGCTTCTGTCAACTCTGTATTCCTTTAATCGTTCATTTTCCTCCCCAAAGGGAAGGAGGAAATGTGATAGAAGTCATCCCAGAGAACACCCTGTACATGACATGTTCCCACTTTAAAGAAGATGGGGGAATCATCACCTATTTCCAAGATCTACAAGCAGAGACCAGACTCTCTGCTTGCCCAAGAAATGTTTTGGGTTTTTTTATTTTTAATGTTACAGTCACCAGGGGTTACAATGTGCAGCTCACACTCCAGTCTCCCAAATGTATGACAGATCTGAGGAGCCTCAGGAGAGATCAAGGGAAGGAAAACAAATCAGGGGTTGTGCAGGAAGACCAGAGAAAACACAAGACTAGTTGGAAACTGTAATCCTTAAAGTTTAAGGATGCTACACTTCACGTCGCCTCTCCAACACAGAGTGCTTTAAAGATAAGTCACTGACAGTGCTGATCACTTCCCTTCACTACCAGCCCCATCCCCTTGCTGCGGCTCCAGTGAAGAGGACAGGGAGACAAGGCCTCCTTCTCTTCTGGTTGAGCAGAGAAAAAGCCCCTGGCTGTCACCACTGACATCTATGCAAGTCAATAGGGTTAGAAACCCCACAGCAGAGTTTTTTAAACCCCTGAGAAGCATCTTTTATGCCCCTCAAATTCTATAGACAATCAATTTCCCCTCTTGTCATCTAATACTGGCATGATATTAGATGAAAACGTCTTGTTTTGGTTGTTTTTTCTTGGGGTTTAGGTTTGATTTTGTTGGTTGGTTTTTTTGTTGTTTTTTTTTCTTTCAAGCACTGTTCACTTCTCTCAAATTTTGTAAGAGAACTTTGCATAGACCACTTCATAAATCATAAATTCCAGTTCACCAGCCTTTTTAATTAGTTGCTCTGCGGTTGCGAGACACACTGTTGCCCTAGTTTCTAACCATTATCCTTGACTAACAGCAGATATTTTTAAAATTCAAGCTGCTTTTGAACAGTTGAGTCTTTCTTTTGTAGTTACAGGCAGTCACGTACTTCAGTACTACCCGAAGATCAGGCAAGATCGGTCACTGTGTCAGGCGTCTTGCAAACTAACTCTACACCATTATTGTCCTCTAACCACCTGTGATCCAGTCCTCGCTCACTATGTAGTACTCTATAAACACTGAAGTATTGAACCTGAAATAAACTAAAACACATATGGAGATGTTTCATGAAAACTCTTCTATGCCTATTTTTGTGCTTTTCAGAAATTTCCGCAAAAAGAAAGCACACATAGGAATAATCTACTTAAGAGTATTGAAGCTTCCCACAAGATGTTTTATCGCAGTAACTGGTCTTTAACCAGAGTTCGTCATCACTTTTTAGAAATGTCTTTTAGCCTAAAGAAGTGATATTTACACAGCCATGCTCTCCACTTTGTCTTCTCTCTCCTAGCCAAGAGACTTTGGAATCTAGTGGCCAGTTTGTTTCTACAAGCTTTCTGAATTTCAGCAGCTGGCCATAAGATGGGGATCCCTGATAAGGGTGCCCAGGGAGCGAAAGAAAAAGGAAAAGTATTTTTTGTTTGGTCTCCAGGAGCAGACTGATCAGCAGTGTCTACAATGCTCCTGCATCTGCTCCAGCTCCCGCAAGTGCTATAATCCCGACTGGGAGAAGCGCTGGGCCAAGGAGTAGCTCTCACAGCAGGGAGAGTCTTCATGGCACGGATCACCCCTCCATAACTAAAGCCTTAAATTTCTGAATTTCTTTTCTTCAACTCCCTTAAGAAAAGTTGTCCAGGGTGGGTTTAGTACATCTAGTCTGCTGTCACGAAAAAAATGGGGCAGCTCCACCCCAAACACTGATGAGAGATACTTGAGGGTGAAGTTTCTGTTAATTAACAGACTTGGTTTCTCAAAAGTACACCTAAGGTTTGGATACAATGCTCAGGGGTATCACAATCCCCTGCTACTACTGTACCAACTGGATTCTGTTGGACTAAGTAGAGAGAACCATGTCTTGAAGACAGGGTAAAGTCCTCACTGTCCCAGTTGCAGAAATAGGTCTCTGCTCCCTTGAAAGCCCACAAACCACTACATTAGCTTGAGGATGAATGGCCCACAACCACAGAACAGCTGAGCAGTGCAGCTGTACTGGCTGCCTCATCTAAAGCTGCATCAGTGGTTTTCAATTTTCCCTCCTTGGTTAACCACAACCAGCATGCTCGACAGGCCAGCCTGTTTGCAAACCTCACTTTCCATTCTTTCCGTGACATACTTCTTAATATACACCAGCACTTGGACATGTTTTCTACTGATACACCAACTCTCCAATTTTAGGAGACAAGGTCTTGTTTATCTCAATACTACCCATAAACTAATCCAGTGGGACCATCAGAGCTAAAAGGTAACTAATTGCAGGTGCTACTGCACACACAGGCAGTCATGACATCTTCAGCCAAGATGCTGGAACAGGTTGCCCAGAGAGGTGGTGGAAGCCCCATCCCTGGAAGTTTTTAAGGCCAGGTTGGATGGGGCTCTGGGCAGCCTGATCTAGTGGGAGGTGTCCCTGCCTGTGGCAGGGGGGTTGGAACTAAATGATCTTTAAGGTTCCTTCCAACCCTGACAATTCTATGATTCTATGCTACAGCATCACACTGGATACCTGAGACACCTATGGTATTTTCTGGGCAAAGATATCTCCACAGACCGTACGTCACCGGAAAAGCTTCAGGCAGCCTGCTGACTACTATGCTACTTTGTAAGAAATGAAAAGGTGGAGTCGAGAGTGTTCCTTCCACTTCTTATACATGAAATTTCGAAAGAGATCCTCTTCTCCTTCCACAGACATATCCCTAGTCGCTTTGCTACTTCTCTCACGTAGCAGATGGCTATTCCATATGTACGGTGTTTGTTTACTCACTCTAAAGCTCAGCTAACCCATCTGATGTGTCCTAAGTGCATCTGTACTCGCAGACACAAATTGCTTCTTACTCTGCTGTCACCAAGTGCTGTTTTTAAGTCCTTCCAACAGCAAAGCAGAAGATAGGAAAAAGTGATTAGTTACAGAAGCAGAAAGCCAAGTCCTTTCCAGCAGCCTGCTTCCTAAGGTCAAGCTTTTAAAGGCTTTTCTGCTTGACTTGCTCTTAAATTGCGAACAGTTTCCACTAGTTTGCCAACCTCTCTGCTCAAGCTACAACTCCAGTACTGTTGTGATATGCACTAGTCAGGTCTGATCGTGTTAGCAAGGAAACACTAATGCCTGCACTGAAATGCCTGCTGAGGAGCCACCACTGCTCTCCAGCAAGGACACATTTCAAAGTCTGTCAGAAATGCATGAATTGGAGCAAGTTCAATTCCACCTCGGAGTCGTATTCCCAAATGGGAAGGCTACGTGCACATCTGCCTAGGGATGCTTATATGAACAAACTGCTTGTGCAAATGTGATATGTGTAAATCTGGGGGCTCCTGTGCATCATGCCAGTGTGAAAAGGCAGCTGCAGATTAGGCAGCTCCTGCCTGGACACAAAAATGAAACCCTGCCGTGCCCCACACAGTGCTCTTGGAGCCAGAGACAACACTGAGAGCATGCACGGGTATTTGTGGCATGAACTGGCTTTGATTTGGGTCTCTAAACAGATTTTTAAAAGCCTTCCTGCTGTCTTAATGTAATGAAAACTCAGAAATGTGAAATCACAAAAGTATTTAAGATGTTAACATTAAAAATAAAGGGCTGAAGATTCTATTTTGAAGGTCTCCTATTGCTTTTCTCTTTTACTTGTTATGATAAAGGCCTTATAATTTAAACATCTTCTTATGTATCTTACTAAGAATACTTGTAACATAAACTTCACATTTACTTCTTCAATTTTTAAGCTTTGTCTTGGTTTCTCAGCTACAGGCTTTATCAGTCATTCTTACCACTTATTTATTGCCTCTGAGTTATTCTATTTTACCTTTTTTTTTTTTTACGGTAAGATTCTTCCATAGATACAGACAAGAGTAACACAATAACCTTCATCCTGGAGCTTGCTGTTTTGTCTAATGATCTCTGGCCATTAAAATGGTTTCATGGTTTAAGTAAAGCAAGCTTTTTCTCTCTGTCAGCACCTGAATTTGAAGGCATAGCAATGATATCCACAGATGGTTTTAATCAATCTGTTAGCAGGAGAGAGAGAAAAAAAAAAAGGCACATAGTATGACTTCCAAACCTCATTACCAGGTCAGATTTCTGGTTTTGGAGTCAGATTTATTTTCTTTTAACTATGTAAGAGGATGCCAGGAAGCAAATGGGTCATTTCTGGCTCCATAAAATCTCTAAGTTGCATCTCAATTAGAAATCATAGCCAGAAACATATATAGATTACTTGTTAGTTTTTACAGAAGCTGTATTACGTGGATCAAAAGGTTTTCCTTTCTCAGTAGGCATTGTAGTGGAAGTTTTTTTAAGAAAGTAAAAAGGGCTCAAACCACTTAATCTTTCCATGTGCTATGTAGGCTGTATTTTCAGGATTTTCAAGATTTGACAGATACCTTTTCAAAACGTAGTTTGCTTCCAGTTAGTCCTAAGCGTTCAATACGGATCATATTCTAGCAGAAGACACTACACCCGAGGAACAGCATCATGCTACAGCCTCTTCAGTCACAAAAATAGTGAACAGCCTTGCAACTGTTTTATTCATTTCAGTCATAAACTAACTGCTGGTATTTACCTCACTTTGATGTCCTGAGGCATCCCAGATTAAAGGGTTGTTTACTCTTCAGAGTACTGCAGACATAGGGGAGGGGAAGAGATTTCTCTTGCTGTGCTTTTTTGAGTCTCTCTTTGCTATTGAGGAAAAATAACTTTTGTAGATTATGGAAGGACTTTTTATCATGGGTGTTTCCAGTTTGATAGTGTGTGGGCTCTGCAGTGTCAGTGTCTGCAGGAACATGGAAACCACCCTGTGGGTCTCACTATTCCAAGCCAATGCCGTGTGTGCTCTGTAAGTTCTTCATGGCAGGCTCTTAAGATAAAAAAAAACAACAACAAAACACAACAAAAAACAAAACCAATAAAAACTTCAAACAAACCAGAGCTAAAAGTCTGCCAGAGTCAAAGAGCAGGGGTAAGAAATTGTGTTCCTTCACTTTTTGGAACATGATAGACAAAGTCCTAAACATAAAGCTTCTATATAGGTTGCACTAGTACATATCACCAGCAAGAGAAAGGGCAGCTGTCAGCAGAGGAAACAGCTGTGTAACTCCACATGTTCCACCCTGTGTAAGTCAGTAACAAACATGAGAACCTATGTAGGTGCTTAATGGTATGGACAGAGAGGCAGACTTGGGAGGGAAAGGGAGCTACAGCCCTTTCAACCCTTCCCCTTCCACATGCACGCTACGCACTGTTCTAATGGTACGGTCAGCGTTTCCAGGATGTTAAACATCCCAGAAGAAAATTTGGATGAGGAAATGGTGGGTTTGTATCTTTGTCTGAACTCCAGGTCCCAATCCCACAACTACGCCCGAGCAGAGCCCAGAAAAGCAAGGCTTTGAGAGATGAAGGCAACTTGCTGGATTCCTAAAGGAGATGCTTACTGCTCTGTAAATAAGACAACTCACAGAAGTTGTGCGAAACTCTTTGTGATGCACAGTCCACGTACGAAGTGTATATTCAACAGGAGGAAATCTGTACTTTCAGTGCCAGCTACGGCGTCCCCACAGCACAGGCAGCAGCCCCATTCACACCATTGCTACGAGTACTATCGAGCAACAGGTAGAATTCAGGGGGTTACTGTACTCTGCTCTCAGTTTGTTTCAGTATTTTAACCACATACATGAATACCTTGTCTTCCTAAGCGTACAGCTGGAAGAAACAGTGGTTTAAGTTATCTTCTCACCTTTTTTTTTATTAACTTTTTTTAAATGCCAAAAGAGCTTTGCTTTTCTTGAAAAAAATACAAACTCCCAAGACACACACTTCACTGGAGAAACAGCACCCCTGAAACACCTACTTCCATTCATGTCTTTTACATAAGAGATGGCAATTAATAAGGGTCCAATAGTTTTGCTTTTCAATTAATGAGGATTAAAAGTTTGGCACACATTCCATAATATTGATTACTATGTGACCCACTGCTAATCGTATTTACTAAGAGGCATGAGGAGAAATGGGGAGACCAAAGTTAATTCTGTTTGGCTTTAGACAGTTCACTAGGTTTCTTCAGATAAAAAATGGATGCTCAAAGCCTCCCATTGTTTCATCATCTTCTTGTAAAACAATGAGCCAGAAAAAGACGCCACGTTTATTACTGTACAAAGTTATGAGATAGTTTTGATTTTTAAAGTAGTTTAAAGGAGGGTCTAAATGACCTTGTCCCATTTGATCATTGAATTCCTTTATCCCTCAGGCTCATCTCTTGTCGATACGTTATCAGTGCACAGACAGTGGTAAAAACATGCTGTACAGCACCAGATTGGAGAGGACAACATGATCAATCATTTGTACAATACTGCTCACAAGGTTATTTGCTTTCATTATAAATAAGCAAGATGGTCAAGCAACCCCTCAGCTTTCCAACACCATCTTTAGCTTCAACAAGAAGTTCTACTTTCAACATTCAGTGATTTGTTTAAAGTTAGTACCTAAAATAAAAAACACTGCACAGGATTTCTAAGTGTTTCTCACTTGCACAACACACCCCACTCCTGCAAGAGTAAGTTTCTCAGGCAGCTGGACCTGGGATCCTCAGGCTGCACACAAGGCACAACGTTAAAGACCACAGCCCCCAGCACGCTTCACCAGATAAGTTTTCCTGCCAGCTCTGTGTTTCACGCTTCGTGAGCAGTAGGCTGTAAAAAACATTTAAAGAAAACTCTAAATATCCCTCTATCGTGAAGTTGTAAACATCCAAGAAAAAAGACAAACTCCAAGCAAATGATAACAGGTAACGTTATCAGAGACCTGAGCTACAAACACACTATAAAACTTACTTGAAGGTGAAGGTAACGCGTGGAAAGAAAGGGCAGCTCTTGCAGCTGTAATGCACCTCAAACTTAACATGGTTTAAGAAGTTTAACAATTCTGGCTGTTCTCTTAACATTCTCCTAATGCTATTAGGAGAACCCCATGCAGTATAGAAAGCTGTTGATATATAGAGGATTTACACAGTGTGATACAGTGATCTATCAATTTATTTCTCTATATCAACTCCTAGGATCTGAGACTCAGATAATTTGGGTTTTTTTCTTTCCTAAGCTCATTGGCATGTATTTTGCAACAGCTTCTTCCCCTTCCCGTGCACTGCTCTGCCACAGCTGTAGCTGAATTTCAGCATTATTTTAGTGCTGTTCAGCCAACATCCACAGAAAGATCTCCAAGCTCAGTGGGCTGTAGCTGCAGGTCTGCGAGAATGAACTCACAGAGAAACGTCACCTCTCCCTTCCCAGGTCACAGAGGACCCAAGTGAGCAGAAGATGCTCTCTGGTACTCCCCTCGCTATTAAGACAAGCTGTCTGTTGTGAAGTGCTCCCTCTTTATCTGCTATTTAACCCACGAGCAGGCCCCTCCAGTCCCGCTCCTCTGTGACAGGCATTCCTTACAATACAACATAAACAAAATCCCCACCATTACCCATGTTTTAATCTTTTCCTTCAAAACCAGGAGGCGAAAACTCTGCAGGCAGTACCCGAGTACAGCCAGCATCTCCCAACGCCACCAAACTCACGCCTGGCGCGGGGGGCAGCTCCCGCGGCTTCCACACCCCATGGAGGGCGGCAGCCCCGCGGTCGCATCTCCTCGAGTGCTGAGCGCAGCACTCCCTCCCGGGACAGAGGGACCCTCCATTCCCACCCGGCCATTTCGCGACCGTCCCGTCCCATACCGGGCAGCGGCGCGGTGAGATGCTCCCCCATACCCGCCGCCGGTCCCGACTCAGCCCCTTACCTTGTCCAGCGCCGCGATGCACCTTGACCTGCACCTCCGCCCGGCCGCCCGCTCGCAGCTCCCGCCGGAGGTAAAGCCGCCCCGACGCCCTGTCGACCGCCACGGGGGTATCGCCGGGAACCGCCAGCTCGAACCAGCCGCCCGCCGCCCCGTGGCTTTGCGGAACGGTGAAGACGGTGTCGCCCACCCGCGCTCCGTGGGGCAAACGAGCCGTGTAGCGCCGGGAGCCG
>VWZK01011032.1:27941-62916 GCA_013396935.1 Baryphthengus martii
GCCCCGCCGCCGGTCGGAGCCGTGGGCGGGGACAGGCGAGCCCGCCCGCGGGGGGGATGGGGCTGCCCCTGCTGTAGCGAAACGTTCAGCGGCTTCGGGTAAATTCCTCATCTTTCCCTATTTCAGAGGTTTCCTTCCCGGGCTCTTTCGCCGCTGACGTATAACGCGTCCAGGTGCTCCTTTCCGTTCCTCCCCAAGTGGAGCAGAGCTTCCCGGGGAAGGAACGGACTTCGGGGAAAACGGGCAACCTCCTGCTTTCTCGAACGTGTATGAAAAATCCCAGCCAAGCTAAAAGAGCAACGGCAACCTTCTGCGTTCCTGAGCGCGTTTAGAAAAACCCAGCCCAGCTAAAAGAGCAACCAGTGAAAGAAACAGAGCTAAAACCACGATTACATAAAAGAGCGTGAGCCTTGGGCTACTTGAATCGTTGAAAAAGAGCTGTGACCAAGTAGACAAACGTTTCTGATGTGAGCTGGGCTTATGTCTTGGAAGTGTAGCCTCTCAGGGATGCTGGTACAGGTCGCTGCTCCTTCAGGGAAGATGCAGTTTTGACAGAGGGGGGAGAGCAAAACATGTCTCAGCATACAATGGGAACAATAGCACCAATTACTGCATTTAAAATTGCAGTCTTTGGGTGAAATGTTTTTGGATAAAGAGCGGTGGATGCTGCTCTGGAGAGCAACACTGAAATGCGCCTTCTGAATTACGCAAGCAAACGCATCAGTCCTGCTGAACGTGTGTCAAACAATCTGAGCGTGGGGATCATCACATTGGTTATACCATGATCAATAGACGCATGAATCCAAGCCAGACCACTCCAGTGCCAATCCCTCCCCTCCTCACCAAACCAAACATTACTCATTTTCACATCGCTCCAAGCACAAGTCCCAACAGCATCTTCGATCCCTGCTAATAAACAGAAACAACAGTACCTCCCTTCACACAGTGACGGTAACAGCCTAGGAACAGCCTTTTGCTGAACCTCCACATCCAGCTGGTCAAACTCCGTTAGTATTTTTCAATTTAAAAATACTCCCTCTTGCTTTTATGGACACTGGTTTGCCAGTTTTAGTAGCAGGCTGTTAGGAAGGCAGCGTGTTTGTTGCCAGCTGTGTTGTAACTTCAGTGCTAACCTGCCCAGGCTGGACTCGAAGCTTTGTTCAAGGCAGCCAGAAACCATTTCCATCAGCTTCAGGCAAATATTACAGGCAACAGTCAAAGGTGACAACCAACTGCTAGATCTGCACCTCTGCCACACAGGGAATTACCAGTGTTAAGGAGACTGACTTTCCCCTTTTCCACTGATTGTAACCCACATTTTTAAAAAGAGAAAAAAGGAAGACCCAGGAAATGACAAGCCAGTCAGTCCCATGTCTCCCTTTCTCCAGCTGAGCAGTCCCATGGGCAGGGACACCTCCCACTAGACGAGGTTGCTCAGAGCCTCATCCAGCTTGGTCTTAAACACTTCCAGGGATGAGGCCTCCAAGGTTTTCATACCAGTACACAAGAAATCACAAATTAGTCTGCATTCAAAGATTTCGCTCCTACTAATAATATCTTACAAAATGATAAAAGGCTCCAAGACATGTAATCATGGTCTGTAAAAAATTCAAGAGCAATGATACATTAGTTGATGAAAAAAAAAAACAAAACAAAAAAAATCAGTAAGCATTTGATGTTGCATAGCAGTTTATTTCCAGCTGACATGCTTGCTATAGGAGGACCTTTAGGGAGAAAGTCAGAGTTCAGTAATTCCATATGAAGCACCTTTGCTACTCATCCTCATCCCAGTATGTCTCAACAGGTAGGCACGTATGAGTCTAGTCTGAGCAGGCTGCTAATCCTCAAGAGCTGCCAGAGCATTTATGCTGCCCCCCCAAGACAGATCTCTGAGCTATGCTGTACAGTCTTCGCTTGACTGAAAATTGCAGATGCAAAATAATACAAGAGAATATGAAAATCATTTTATTACCGCAACAGAGGAAGGAGGTTAATTCATTATGAACTACGTTTTTTTTTTTTTGTGAACGGGTATCAGACTTCTCAAAAGAAAGCATAACGTGGTTTGTGCCCCAAACAATCCATACTTTCTGGACTTGGCTTTTATTACATTTTTTTTTTTTTTCACAGAAAAAAAGTTTGTCACAAGAGAAAAATATTTACTATGTATACATTATTTTTGATAAAAAAAACTGTTTGAGACAACAAACAGGATAAAAGGAATTGGATTCCTTAGCTTTGTTATGAAATAGCTGCACATAGATATGTCCATACGCCATACACGCTATCACGAAACGTCACTGTTGACGCGTAAAGCACCACCAATAATTGTTCGGTGTTACCAAAGTAACAAAGTTTGAAACCTTGAAAGGCATTAAAACCCCACCTCTTCTCCATCAAATAAATAAGTAATCTTAAACAGCACTGGAAAGACACAATTACATACATTTTACTGGAAATCAAGAACGTTGCCGGATTAACAACACATTGAAAGATCTAGTTGAGGTACCAAACAATTCAGAAGACCTTTAGGCATTGCTAGCTCTGCATCTGGCACACTAAGAGTGCAGCAGCAAAATGATGAGATGTTCTTTTAGCTACGCTGATGAAGTAGAAACGATTACAAAACTCTCACTGCATGTTTTAGAATTCTCCCTTCCCTTTCCTCCCCCAAGTTAAATTTTACAAAAGAGTACTAACGACACGATTATACAGATTTACGTTGAGGTATTATTTCATATGAAATATTGCTTGCGTTGGAATAAACTCAGCTTTTCTTTCGTCTCTAACACCATACCACTCTAGAGTCCACCTGTCTGTCAATGTTCAGGAGATGTATAGACTGACCCACCACCAGCGATAACAGAAGTGAGTCATTATCTCTCCAAACCCCAGCAGCAAGGCAGACCTCTCTAAATGCAAGTACAACAGACGTGCCCAGGCATTCACCCCAACAGTCTCCACCTTCTCCTGGCAGATTTTTGGTTTAAGGATAGGTTACACAGATCTAAGAGCAGTCATTAAGAAGCATTTCTGTGACGGCCCACAGTCCCTGGGACTTGATCTGGCAGCTCCTGCTCATGTGACTTGCATGGGAAAGCTGATCAAGGGTCACAAGATTTGGGCATTTGCAGATGACTTGGTTAAAATAAGGTGGTAAGAACAAGATTTGGTCCCTAATGTTCTACCTTTCAGTAAACAGTAATGCCACAAGAGAAGATAGTTTGCAGAATTTTCAATGTCTGTTAAACCTTTTGGCCCTTTTTCTTCCACATTTGTGTATCTTCTCCTTAGCCCCCAATAGAAATGGTATTTAAGATTGTTTTGTATTAAACTGTATTTCCATTTACTTTGGAAGAAATAAAAATAGTACTTTAAAAAATAATATGAACAGAAGCTTATGTTCTGAAATGCCTTTACTCCATTAGTCTCCAACATCTCCTGGCAAATCTATCAACTGAGTTCAAGTCCATGGTAATTCAGGAAGCAAGAGTGGGGTTTTTTTAGGATTAAGATAAAGCTGTACCTGTCAGTTTAGCTGTGGCTTAAAGTTTAAGCCACAAGTCAAACGGTAACAGGTGAGTGCCTGAAAGTAGTATACTCAATTTATTCTTCCAAGGTAATTTTTCTTTTCTTTTTTTTTTCCCCTTTACTAAGATCAAGCATACCAAAAATTGGAAATGTGAAGGTGAAAATGAGCCAGCAAAATAGCAACACAAATTGCTACGTAAATTCTCATTCTTGCCAGTGAACAACTGTAGGATGGCTGGCACACATCCTAGAGGCACCACTTACTACATGAGCATCCTTGGAGGCTGGGGTATTAAGATACAATGGAAGGTCTAAAAATCAGAGGAACAGCAATTGAAAAAAAAAAAAAAAAAATCTTCACAAATTAAATTTTCTGCTTGCAAGGCACGTGTTTCAACTGAATTGAATATCTAAGGCAAAATAGATCAAAATTTGCAAAATGTTCCCCCAAGGCCTTTAAGGGAGTTAAACCGGTGACCTGGTTGAAAACCAAATCCAGGGTTGTGTGTACAGGTCCAGTGTCATTATGTCCTGTTGTTGTCCCGAGGGATAGCATGAAGTTTGCTGTTTCTTTTTCTCAGAAAGTGAAGATTAGAATAGACAGTGATATTTTTGCTAATTCATAGCTGGAAAAGAAATTCAAGCTCATCATTTTTCTGAGATACGATTCTTCATTTTATTCCTTTCATTCTAAAAACGATGCCTTTTGACTAGAACAGCAGCAATGTTTCTCCAACATAAAAGGCTCCTTCTAGTTACTTAAGGCTGCTGTGCCAATGGTGCTGCAATACAATTTTCTCTAATATAAAAAGCAACGTAAAAATCTTAAATGATTCTCCTAAAGCAGAATCAATTGAAGTATCAAGAATACATCTTAAAAACTATGACAAAAACTAATAATAACACCTATGTCACAGTTCAAATATAGTTCAACATGTTTGTTTAAACATGTATAAAGGCCAACGTAGGATAAGATTGTTTTCTTTAGATGCATGGATGGCCTCACTTGTGTTCTTCTTCACACATGTGCTCTACACGTAAGCATTCAAACTATGTTCCGTGTGATAACTTACATCCAGCACCGCGGTAACGCGCGACAGGCAGTCAAGGATAGTGAAATATTGCATCTTGGCATGGTAGTCTAAGGCACGAAGCCGTAAGCTGTGCAACTTCACCCACCCAAGTGCAGCTGGAACCCTGAAGCTTGCTACCTGGAATGCCTTATTGCTCTGATGAAATGACATTCACAACTGATTAACTTCAGGCCAAGTAAAGGACCGACACGCAGACATGAAATTCCTTGACGGCAATTCAAACAAACTTAAATCGTAGACGGAAATCTAAACCAACTTCCAAATACTACATCTACAGCCACACCAGCACCTATGGAGGCGGCTTCTGCAGGTCTGCCACAGCTCGAGTGATTTTATGGTGATGGAAAAGCCTGATCCAGCCCAGTACAGTGAAACATTTACAAATAAACGCAAACTGCCCTTGGCCAGAGCCCCCACGCACACACTACTCCCAAGACAATGGCTGTATCCCCAGAAAGGATATTTCTGTGTAACTTGGTTATACTGATATATGTTTCTCTCAATAATCACATCCAGTATATTTGATGGATTTAGCTGAACAATGGTCTCAAATAAAATGCATAACTTAACACCTTGTCAAGACTCAGAGGCCTAAAAATAAAACTGGAAGTAAAAAAAACAGACTACAGATATGTTGACTTTTACAACAATAAAGCTTTTTCTTCTTTTAAATCACTCCAATAGTGATAAGAGGTTTTAAAAAAAAATATCTCAGCACTACCTGTTAGCGTAAAGTAAGCAAATGTATCTGCCTAGGGCAGAGAGGAATCACATACGTACACCAACATGCTGCAGTCCCTACCAACTTCAGAGTTAAAAATCTCCAATTTTGTGTTTTATCAACCAGTGTGGTACGGATTGCTTTGCAGCTTTCATTTGCAGAATGGTTTGCAGATTTTTCAGTTGAAGGTTCATCCTATTTTGCCAGATCTTTCATTAAAGACATATGGGCTCGCGAGAACCATTCCCACAGGCAGGATAGACTGGTCTCTGGGCCAGGTGTTACACGTTACACGAAACTGTAACTGCAGGTAACCCTTAATGGGTGAATAACCTCTTCCAAAACTTACGTCCTGTCTTTTTGTCCAGCTACACCTTTGTAAGCAAAGTTACCTTTACCTTTCATTGGATTTTCCATTCACACCACCAGGATTAGGCCCAGCGTTGGAATTAAAGCATCATTCATTCTTTTGAAAGTATATCAGCCAGCAACAAATGGGATGAACAGATAATTTGTTAAGAAAAACAGTTGTGGAGGCAAAGGGGGTCATATAAGGAAGACAAATTTTAGAGGGAAGAAAGACTGCAGACTACTTTCCCAAATTTTCAAAGATCCCACTGTAGTTGCATAATTGATACAAAAATATCTATGAACAACTGTACCATTAAAGGTGGTGATCATAGTGTTTTAAATTAGTTATGGCACTATCTTCATATAACTATCACATAGTAAGTTGAGTAAATTGAGGTCCACCCACCCCCCCTACACGCACTGTACGAGCACACACACAGACCCGATGAAAGAGAAGTGCAGAAGTCTCAGCAGCAAACCTAGTTGTCCTGCTACACTTGTCCAAGAACAAGCATGGCATCATCATACGGTTGAATACTGGCCTATTCTGATGGTTGCTAAGACACTCGTATATACATACACACACACACATCTAATCATGGAAAAATCCCGAAGACAAGCTCTTTCCAAACTGAAGATCTGACCTTGTCAACTCCTACTGCTATGTCTAAGTCCAATCACTTCTACCAACACGTCTCTAACAATGCAGAGATCAGTGCCTTAATCTGAGGAAGCGTTGGTTAAATAAAATCTTCCCTATTTGATGTGTACAAACACTATAGCTACACATAAGATGTATGGAGGTGCGTTTGATAAACATGGAAATTACTTAGAGTGGAAGACAGGAAGAATTAAAACAAACAAACAAAAATCCCAAACACTTACTTGAAAAGACACAGGATACTGATTGCTTTCTTGCTAGAAAATAAAAGCTCTTTAAGTAATTGTTATGCATTTACTGAAGTCTACCCATATCAGCTCTCTAACTGAAGTTAGAAATCTCTTTTATATGAAGATTGATGATTTTATAACGGGAAGAAAAACGCAAAAATGTGGAAGACTGTCACACTTTGTAGAGACTGTAAAACTGACAAGTTTTCCCATTTCCTTCACGGATAGTATCTGTGTCTGTCGATTCGTAGTAGGAATTCCAGTTTGGTAAAATGAAGTTGTCAATACACTGCATCTGCAAAAGTAGCTTCCTTGATCAAAAGGAACTTTTCCAACTGAATTTCATTCACCATCAATCCTCAGAAAAAAATACCTGTGTGCTTTTTCACGACTGGAAGGATATCACAGTGTTGATTCTATATACAAAGTAGGATCTATTCCAGTATACCCGAGTAAAATAATTCACATATGGAGAATAGTTCATTTTGATTTCATGACAAAACCGTCCATGTTTTGAGTAGGCATAGCTGTCACCTTCCTCACAAACCACCTGTCAGAATAGAAGAAGATCTAATTAACATCTTGAAGATAATTAGTTACAGAGCAGAATTCTGTACATTTACTCCTGTATTCTGTAAATTTCATTTAGGACAGACTTTTAATTTCCATACTGTATGATTCTGAGGAGCCGAAAACATATTTCCCTATAATTTGTTTAACCATCTAAAATAGCCTATGTGAATTAACACCTTTGTCAGGAGAGCAGACATTGAAACCAGTGTACTTTATTTATACAGCAAAGAACAACGGCAGTGGGAATTATCCCCATGTTCTGTTTACCCAGTACTTCAAACCTGACCTGCATGTAGCTACCACCTAGATAGGAATGCTTACTTACCTTTTCCAGGCCAAGTAAGTTTGACAAACCCAATAAGACACACCCCCCTATTGCTTCATAAATTCCAATCAATCAACTTGGAAGCAAATTGCTTGTGTGCTTTAGCACCTACTGTCTGATATCCTCGAAGAAAGCCCTTTGCTGCTCCTTCTGATGGCATAAATTTACACGGGTTTAAAAAAAAAAAAAAAAAAAAAGGCGGTAGGCCAAATTAATGGAGAAAAAGGTACTGGTAACTACCAAATACAAAGGTATTCATTTCCCCTGAGGTACAGCCCTTCAACAACAGGCTGCTGGAAAACTGGTTTGGAAAGTCCTGATGATCTTCCAATACGACTGAAGGAATTTTTGTTCACAAGCAAAGTGAGAGTTTTGTTTCAAAGCTTCCTGAGACAACACACTATATCAACTCTCAGGAACAAACTCCGTCAACTTTCTGAAAAAAAAATATATTTCATTCCTGTTGGCCATTCCAGTATTTTTTCTACAGCTATCATTTCAGCATCCAACCCAGTATGGACTCAGTCACAGACAGGAAGCATAAGTGATATTCATGACTAGCCAACCAATCTTATTCTAAAAATACTGAACACTCCATTATCCAACTTTAAAGTTCTTTCATTACAGTTGATTACAGACACTCGGCAGAATAGATTTTAACGGAAACTCTCATCACAAACCTTCTTTTCTCCTTCTTAATCTCTCTACTATGAATAGAATAACTCTTGGTCACTTCAACAATAATGATTACACAAAACCAACAGTTTTGTTGGGTTGCTGGGTACTGACTGTGCTGCCTGTCTGCGGAATTTATCAAAGACAGGCTCGCTATGTTGGATACTATCTTTTGCCCCTCTTTGCACTGCAAGCACCAAGCACTCTGAAAAGTACTAGGGAGTGTTCCTTAGGGTGAACTGCTGAATAACTGTGTGTTAGGAATTAAAGGAGGAAGAAACTCACTCTGACAAATTAATTGAACAAAAATTCAAAAACCTGACAGTAAAACTGTGCTGCTGAAATTAGGGTGAGATCAGGGTTATGTGTGAGAGAAGCAGCATGTAGGAAGCATGGAGATGAGAGGTGCAGAGGTATGAGGAAATGGAATCCTGAAATTGTGGTTAAATTGTTCCAGCTGACATTCTAAGTGTGAAACGGGAACAGGAATTTACTCAGGCAAAAAGAGATCTGAAAAGAAACTGAAAGATACCATGTGCTGATCATCAAATTATTTCCACACATTTATGGTACAGTCCATTGGTTACAACATGGAATAATCATGGCATACATGCTTTTCTTTCTCTGCCCTGCTGCTAAAAAGGAAGATCTCAACAATAGTAAGGAAGCTTATAGAAAAAGAGATACTATCCTCTCTGGATAAACTGGCCAGGAAAACCTACAAGTGCAACCAACAACAGTCATACATTCCTGGGGAAATTAAAGAATAATCCCCTAAAAACACATCGCCCCTATAATTATTCCCCTGAATGAAAGCAATTACAGAAGTGAAACGCTTGTATTACAAGTTGTTTTGAAATGTGTAGCATCAAAAGTAGAGCTTCTAAAATACCTAACACAGATGAACAGCTTGGATTTTTCCCCAAGAATGGGATGTAAGACTGTGTACAAGAAACATATGTATCCTCCCCATAAAAAAACCCAAACCAAATCAAACAAGGATTAACCTGGTATAGTTAATATACAAGAGGCTGTAATGTCAAACAGATGCTTAAGTTCTTTTTCTTAGGCAGGAAACCAACTAAAGGAAGCTAACCTGTGACTGCTTAGAAGTAACTTGTGACTCCCTCTCTCCTGTTGACCTGAGAATAAGCAACCAAACCCTAAGTGAGTTTAGGGCCACTCTTGCCTTTTTATAAAGTCAAAACTTTTGCTGGATTCCTAGGAAGCAGATGACCAAGTGATAATGATTTCCCTTTATAAACCCCACCTCATTTCCTACTTCAGCAGGAAGAGTAGCACTACCAGCACTCAGAACAGACACAGCATGGCACTGACTGGAGTAGCGTTCATGGACATCTTCAAAACTCTACAGGTTATTCAACCAACCTTTCTACCAGCTGTGGCTTCAGCTACTTATCAGGGTGCTAACCTATCTGCCAGACTGATTCGAAGAGCATTCCAACCTCACCGGTACCAAACAGGCTCTACTGGATTGAATGGCAGAGTTTTAGAAGAACTGAGTTTAGTTGTTTTAAAATTCCATCTTTAAAGCTAGTAAAGGACGCCCTCGAAGGCAGGGCTTCACCGCTTTTGTAATAACCTCTTCTGGTGTTACAGCCTTAAATGTTTATATTTAGTTGAATAGTATCTAATGATTGGCAGAAAAGCAGCACAACTAGGTATTAATTAATGTATTAGGAGGGTTAGGGCAGTTAAGAATAGTACGGGGTAAGATTACAGGTGTATACGAAAGAAAACTCAAAACTTAATTGATCATTTTAAAAATTCAGGAGTCTTTGTCTACGTGTCAATTCCAATCAGAAAAATAAGATCAGTGTTATCAGAAGATTTCTATTTAAACAAATTATTTATGCATTCAAACATTCACTTTCAATTACTGGTACTTACATGACCATTAGCAATATCCAACAGATCTTTAACTCTGCATCCTCTTACAGGTCCCACTTCATTGCAAATTGAATCTTCAATAACCAGAAAATTGGCTTTGTAAGATGTAAGTATCTTATAAATATCCTCTGCTGACCTCTTTGAATAGATCTGATAAATCTATAAATTAAGAAAACACGTTCATGCAGTGCAAAAATCAGTGATAAATACTTGGGGGAGAGAGTGACTTACCTACAATAACAAATTATATGTACACATCAAGCAATATAATGTTTGGATTTGAAATCTCCAAAAGGGGTGGGGTAATGACCAGGTGAATGGGAAGTATTTGTTTCTGCTGATGGCAAGTTCTCATGATAGATACTTCAAGTGGCCTGAAAAGTCTTCAGAAATAATATCTTCATATTTGATTCTGTCCAGAGTGAAGCACTGATAATCTACTTGATACTCCCTTCCCTGTTGGCTGGACTTCTATTTTCTCCTTCCTTCTATTATATTTGATTTTTTGTCCTCATTACATTTGGGTGAAGAGAAAGATAGCTCCTGTGAGATGCTTTCCAAGCCAAGTACCTTGCTAGAGATTTCTGTTTCCCTACTGTAATCCTGGATTGTTCAATAACTGTCTGAAAACTAATGTAGAACAGCAATTTTGATTTCTTTGCTAGGCAGTCACTGGTCAAGTTCGTTTGGCTTCATGACTTTCTCCCAGACAAAACACGTAGAATAAAAATTGCTCACAGTCATTCAGAAATGACAGGCTGCCTAAAACTCAGTAGGGTCACAGCGCTCATGTCCAGCATTTCATCCACCAGTACCCCCAAGTCCTTCTCTGCAGGGCTGCTCTCAACTACGTAATCCCCAAGCCTGTGGTAATACCAGGGGCTGCCTTGACAAATTCAGCTTCAGCCACACCTGGGTGCTCCAGACCCCAGCCCTTCACCACCAGGCAGCATCCCTACACCCTTCCCAGGATACCTGTTCCTGCTTCCACTGCCTGTGCAGTTCCTTCTTGCCCTTTAGTATGACCAGCAGGTCTTGGCTCAGCCATGCTGGGCTCTTGCCTTCTCTGCCTGATTTCTTACACCTGGGGATTGAGGGCTCTTGATCTCTACAGAAAGTGTCCTTGAAGATCTGCCAGCTCTGTTCTGCTCCCTTATCCCTGAAGGTTGTTTCCTAGGAGGTCCTATTGACTAACTCCTTGAAGAGCTGGAAGTTTCTTTCCTAAAATTCAGGGTCCTGTCTTTTCTCTTTGCCTGATCCATATCCCTCAGGACTGTGAACTCCACCGTTGTGTGATCCCTATAGCCCAGGCTGCCTCCAATCTTGTTGTCACCAATTAGTTCACTTGAGTTTGTGACTATCTTGTTCATGAGCTTATGGATTATGAATTGGTCTTACTACCTTTTTTTGTAAGATCATGCTCTTTTCTCATCTTAGACTGTAAACACTTTGGAGAAAAGGCAGTATCTGGAATGCCACTCACGTAGTGGGAGTGGCGCCAAACAAAAAGTTTACGCTGCCAGGTGGCCTGAGCAGCACAGAAGAGCAATGTAACACGGCTCAGGACAAACGTGACACGGTCTTGTTTGGAGCACTCACATTTACAGTACTCCCACGTATCTCAATCAGGTACGTCAGTTTTATGTGATGAAACAGCCCATAAATAAGACACACTGATCTATGGAATTGGATACTCACATTTTCATTTCTTTTTAGAAGATCATCATCATTATATAAAGGCAAGCTTGACACCATCCATCCGGTACAAAGCTTAATCACACCCATTAGCTGTGGGCTGCCTGCAAACACAGCAGCCACAGGAGCCTGTCGTCTGCAAAACCAAGAGACACAGCTGGGTACAGGATGCATTTCTCAAAATAATGCTTTTAATTTTATACACTGTGTGAATCTTTTCAGATGCTACAGGATGAACCAGAGTACATGAAGATATTGTTGAGGGTCTAATTACAATTGGTGCTAATGCTGCAGTGGCAATAGTTTCCTTGCCAGGAAAAGCTCAGACCTGCAGCAGTATGGAGAGTAAGGAAAGACTCCTGCTGGGGGGCAAGGGCTGGTGGCCATTCTCCTGCCCTTCTCTGCAATCCATGGAAAACCATTCAGAGGAGTCCTGGAATGGTTAGTGTTCTGAATGGCTGTTGACTTGAGACAAAACAAGCTTGGAAGGGAGGATGGATACGAGTGAAAAAAAACCAAAACCAAACCACAATGTTATCTTGTAAGGGGAAGATCTGTGACTATTTTCATTTGATTTCTAGGACCATGTATTTCACTATCTACAAGTAAATAGTGTCATGATACAGAATAATGTCTACGGTAATTATGTTCCTGGGTTTGGTTTCATCTTTTGACTATTTGTATTCCTGCATTCATGAAAGAAAAATTTCACTAAAGTCATCGTCACACTTTATGACAGAGTTTGGACAACTTTACCTGCAGAGAAAATTCAAAGTAAATGCATATTATCAAAGAGAAAAAATTAAGAAAATGTACTGTAATAATGACATTCAATTAAAATTCCAATACAGATATCTAAGTATATCCTTCAGAAAAAAATAATAATATTTATTTTCATTAAAAACACAAACAGCTGCTCCAAATAAGGGTAGTCAAATTGCTCTTAGCTGACTGAACGTCAAGGCAATTCACTATGATTAATTAGGTACTCGAAGTGTAATATACACAGATTAATGTAAAATCCATTGGATACTTGGCATTATTCCTTGAAGAGCTACAGCAGGGACAAACAACTCACGCTACTATTAACAGAAAGGAGAAATCAGCTGGAACACCGTAATTACCAGCCTTATCTTTTCTGAAGATGAACAGGTTGACATTAAAGACTTGATAAACACAGAAAGTTCTAAAAATATACAGTGAAAGGTAGGTTATCCGAATGTAGAAGATCTAATTTTCAGAGAAGCGCAGTTCCCAATGACATAGTTCAAAGTAAGATTGAATGAGGACAGAATCCAGTTCTGAAACTTTTGTTGAGGAAATAACTTGACTTGGTATTAGCTATGGCTCAGTATGAACTACATAATATACTATATTATATAGTTTAAATACTATAAGAACTATATAATATAGTATTTGCTATGTCCTGCCCAGACAGACAGATAAGAACACTTCCAGCCTTCTGGTCAAAGGGGAAGTTTGAATCACACACATTACCCTCAATACATTCTCGGCTGAAGTCTCTAAATCCCCGTACCCAGGCATTTCATTTTCCTGGCTCACGTAAACAAAAATATCGGTGTTTCTGTCCCATCAGCATTACAATCAACACGAATCCTTCAATCTACTGAAAAGTTAACACGCAAAGAACCATCTTTATTTGGGAATTCCGTTTAATAATGATAGCAAATTTTTCACTTGCATGTTTTGGGATCTTTTCCTGTTTCTTTCCGTGGGAATAATACCAATCTTAAAATACATATTTCTCCTCCCATACATCATGGAATGACTTCACAAGGAAACTCAGATTAACAGAGGTAGCTCCACAAAATACCGAGATGAAAATACCCTGGCATAAAGCACTAAAATAGAAATGTAGGACTTCATACTTACTTTATCCATGTCATAAGTTCTACTGTATCAGGATCATAGAATTCTTGTAGTTCTGAAAGCTCTGTCATTATCCTAGGGAAAAACTGATCGAAACATGTTTTTGGTTATTTACAATTAAAAAAATATCTATAGACCATCTCACTATATCAAGGTCTTAAGTAACACATCTGAGTTTTCCTTCCTGACTGGCATTTTTGTTTGAATATTTTCCAAAATACAGTTCAGACTTACCTGACAGCAAGAGACCTTCTCCCAAATAAGTACATTAAACACAAGTTCTCATCCCTCTATATTAGAATATTTATAATAAAAAATAATAATTAAAAAAAAATCTATGTATCAACAATATTCATCAACATTAAATGCATGAAAACCATAGTTCAGGTTTTCATATGCAAATGCATATAAATGAGGACACTGAACCAAGAAGCTGATAAATCTCTCGTGGTAAACCTGCTTGAGCAGGAAGGGTTGGACTGTTGTGATATGATGGACAGGTGATAGGGAAGCCGGGACTTTCCTCTGACTTTTATTTCAATCACGGCAGTGAAGGAAAGGACACTGTTGTATGAAGTAGGATATCTCAGTTTATGCTTTTATGCATTTTGGGAAAAGGAGGGATTCTGGGAAGTCAGAGGGAATGCCAGCTCTTCCAGACCAGCCCAGATTGCAAGCCTGCACTGTGGCTTCCTTATCCTGACAGGTTTGAAGGGTGAAGGAAGAACAGATCTTTTATTAAGATGGGGGATTTTGCCAGCCCTTGAGCCAAGGAGCTGGAGCATGTCCATGCTGTAAATGCAAAGTGAAAGCTGCTGGATGCTAGCTCTTTTTTGAAAAGGATAAAGTTTACAGGTTATGTCAGACTAAAGGGACAATTTACTCTGGGACAGTCAGAGCAGACAGATGGACGGATGTGGGAGCCTGCTTTTAACTGAGGAGTTTCCACTCCCATTACCAGGAGAATTCATCTGCCAATTGATAGCGGCCTACAACAGCAGTGCTGTTCTACACAACCCTGAACTCTCTCCAGACCAGCAAATGGACAGCAAGCGGAAGCGCTAATTCCATCCCAATGAGAACTGGCTTCACTTCTCAATCAGAGCCCTTAGAAAAATCCAGTCAGATGAGGAACTCTGCCAGACTGAGCTGGAAGGCAGCCAAGCAGAAAGATGCTGAGCTGTACACTCAGCCATTTATAGCCGCGGTAGCAGATTAAGAGCCTCTAGGTATTTCCACTGTCCCGTTACTATTAATCAAAGTTTCCAAGCTCAGGGATGAGTTATGAACCTGGAGAGTAAACTGCTCACCACTGCTTAAAGGGAAAAACTCGATCTGCTGTGGATGAAGCCCTCCCTCTAGAGTCCAAACCCTCACGCTGCTTTCATTAAAAAATAATCTGAAAAAGAATTATTTGGTTAACTAAACTGGTTTCCTCTATTGTAATAAATTTTGTCACTCTTTTGAGCAACTGTAGCTTTTTTTTTTCCAGGAGAATATCTATTGCTCTGGCAGAAATGTGTGAAGAGTCAGACTACATTAACAAAAATTTCTATTATAAGACAGATGTTACAAAATCTGTTGAAATACTGTTGGTCAAGACTGGCTTTTATATTTGAATTCTTACAAAACAAGCTATTATGGAGCTACGTCAGTAGAGCAGAAAGTTACACTTTATGGGATATTTTCTATATTTTTTGCATTCACAGAAGTTAAAAAAAGTAACTTCCAAATACTCTTCCCTCCAGTCTGTGACTTGTAATGAAGAACTAAGTATTTATTTTAAACATGGAAATATCTATAGTTTTTGTTTTCTGTATCATAGTATATACATACTTCTACACAGTGCTCTGCATGGAGGATTTAACTCCAGGATGATCTGGTGGGAGTTTCTCAAGCAGATTATTTACGTATGGCCTCCCATAATTTTACTTCCATTTAATCCTCACTCCCTTTCACTAAAACCAAGATTGGAGCAACAGAGTTCTCAATAACTTAAGTTTTTATTTGGTGTTATTTTCTTTGTTGAGTCAGTTTATTTATAACCAAAGCTTAATAGCTGAATACAACAGTCTTAATTTAAACTTATACACTTAATTACAGTAAGTGATCATTAACAGATTGTCAAATACCTCATACTGAAAAAGGTAAACACTTTTGTTTAGAAAACAAAACATATTTTCAGTGGATGACAGCTTTTATTTCATCACAGATTTCAATTCACCAAGTAGATTTCATTACATTTGCTCATCATTTTGACTCATGCCTACATGCAAAACAAAAATCACAAAGGTCCTTTTCTTACCTCTTTCCACAAGCTGAACCCAATGATTGTGGGAACTGCCATACTCAGGATAAGAGCCTAGAAAACACATGTTAAAAGAAACGGATTATACATCATTCTCCATTCTTCCAACTTGGACTTGTTGATTCTGCCCATATAGGTGGCTACTTTTATTCCTGAAACCTTACAGAGTGACAGCAGGTGAAACTCTGTGGTTTTCTACCAGGCAAAAAACTCCCCACAAATGAGAATTCACCTAACTTCTTAATTTAGCATGGAAGACTTCCTCTGACCCATTATAATTTTCCCATCAATATTAGAGATGGTTAACGACTACTCAAATAATGATGCAACATGCACATGACATAGGGAACAGAAGAAAAGTAAACACCTCACATACAAATGCAATGAGATAATCTGAGAAAAGGAAAAAAAAAAAAAGAAACAAGCAAATCAAACCTCTGATCTTGTTCAGATTAACAACATTGATATGCAAAACTCATTCTTCAGTACACCATCATTCCAGCCAAGATAATTTTTTGCAGAAAGGAGAAAATAGCTTGCATGGTACAGGAAGCATTTGGTAACGCATGCAAGGCATTCTCTTTATAATAAACTATTAACACATCCACTACGTTAATAGTAAAAAAGCAGGTTTATACAGCAGAAAGCATGAGGTATAATAAAAACCCACGTTTACCATGTACGTGAACCTATTGTTACTGCTTGACTTGAAGAACACTGTTAATGTTTGATACAGCAGTGTATGGCATTTTCACAAGTTACTTACTGAAGTTCTAGAGTAAGAAATATTTATTTCTATACGCCTCTTGAAATTGAGGTAAGTAATATCCTACCCTGATGTCATTAATAAAAGAAATGCACAAAGCTGCTAAAAATTGCACAAAGTAACTCTTGGCACATTAAGAAAAGCTGGAGTTGGAAGTGGAGTTGTTTGCACTGTAGCACAATCATAGAATCACAGAATGTTAGGGGTTGGAAGGCACCTCTGGAGATCAAGCCCAAACCCCCTGCCAGAGCAGGACTACCCAGGGCAGGCCACGCTGGAACAGATCCAGGTGGCGTTTTAAAGTCTCTACAGAAAGAGACTCCACAACCTCTCTGGGCAACCTGTTCCAGTGCTCTGTCACCCTCGCAATAAAAGCACTCTCACAAGCTCATCTCCAATTGCAACACTTCTCTGTAATGGCCACAGATTAACAAATCTTATGCAAATTAATTCCACTTACCTTTTCTTAGGAAGCGGTTTTCCTCTCAGGAATTAAACACACCTAACTACCACCTTTTTAACCTCACTTCCTAGCAAAACAAGGCTTATATTAATTCTTTCGGAGATGAAACCGGCTCTGCTTCTCATGAGGAAAGGCCGTAGTGTGAACACAACTTTATCACCAAGTACCAGAGAACACGAGAAAGTGTGACATATTAAGAATGAAAGATACAGAAAAAGCAGACTATGAGAGCCACTGCTCACAGAATCACATGTTCTTTTAACAGGTTCTTCTAGAGGTCTTAGGTAAGTCTGAAAAGTTGTATGTTTGCTAGCTGTAATTCCCAAGGCACTGGCAACGGCAACTCACCAGCAGTATCGGGTGCACAGCTTTCAGTCGAAGCCACTTGAAAAGCGTCATCCAAAGCTCAGGAGAGCACACACCAAATGCGGCAAGCATGCAAACATAAGGGGTCCACAGATATTTCATTCTGAAAAAAAGTGCAATTACTACGTTGGGACTCTGTGTGTGCTTCTGTATTCAAGCTATTTATAAAATTATTCAGATTTTTTTTGTTTTATATGTCAAAACACAGTCTGGATGTTCGAGTATTCTGAGATCAAATTTGATGGCACTGAAGGGTAAACCAAGGAAATGTCTAGCAGAAAAGCAGGCACCTGATTATCTGCTGCAAGATGTAGGAGTGAGATCCAAGGTAAAAGACTACAAAATCCTTCACAGAGCTCAGGGGAGGATGAAAGAAAAACAAAAAAACTTAAAGTCACTTGGCTGTTGCAGTTTTCCAGCCAAACAAGGATAAAAAGCAGCTATTCAGGAAAGCTGTACAGACACTGTATTATAAGGGAGTACCTGAAGAAAGGAAAGGAAAATATTTTATAAATAATTTGCTATTTGCTGGTATTGTCTGCCTCTTAAGAATAGACTAGACAAGTGAAAACAACTATGCAGCAGCAAAACAGTCTACTCATTTTAAGAATTTGTCAATATTCAGATTGTATTATGCTCATCCTCCTAAAAAGACAAGGGTGCCACCTTCAAACTCATTTAGCTGAAAGCCAAGATTAGAATAGTAGTATCTTCCAAACACTAGCTTCTGTAGCTTTAAGGACTAACATAATACCTTTAAAAATAGTTTTGCTACTGCTTTCATATGTTAAGGAAAGGTATAACTCATGCTAGGCCAGACCTAAGATAGATAAGAAATCTTCCACATTCAAATATTCTGGAATAAACACTGTCCATTAAAAGACCCCACGAGCTCTTGCTAGAATACAATATTAAAAGAATTACAGCACAGTTCTATACTTAAATACCAAAAAGAAAGTGATTAAAATTTGGTTCCACCAATTTCTCAGACTTTGGCTGCATTAAAGCTTGGAAAACATATTAACGAGACCAAGCACAATTCACCATCAACCTGTATCCAATTTATTGTCAAAACCAATTTTTACTCTCTACCACCATAAGCCAAATACACTTCTGAAAAGGGATGAATTTCCAAGGGATGAATGGCCTAACATCTCCAGTTAGGAAGTCTCTGTTGCTTTCAAAAAAGAGCTACATCAAAATCAGACTTACCCTTCCAAGCACATCGCTAGACAACCAAGCAAAATTGTGTGAATTACATGATAAACTATTTCTGGCCTCTCTCCAATACGACCATCCTCAAGTTTAACTGTCTCTTTCAGTGGTTCACCACTGCAGTTGGAGAAAAGGAGAGATCACTTAATTCAGACATTGTCTCAGGCAAAGGTGCCAGTAAAAACACTTTTATGCTCGTTAAATCAGCAGCACACTGAGATCATTCTGTGTCACATCATACAACACTGTTGCATTTTTAATTGGGTTGTTTTTTTTTTTACTTCATCAATGATCTATCGATACTCACTCTCCCTTGTTTGAAGGCCGTAACCTCGAGCAAGGGCTGTGAATTAACACGATGGGATCACCATCTATGACCGTTAATCCTATTTTAAGGTAATTCACCACCAAGAGATGGAAGAATTTTAAAGTGTGCACCCTCTGCAAGCATTTAGATGAAGTATGCTGTACATGCACTTTAAGTTCCTT
Organism: Baryphthengus martii; assembly: GCA_013396935.1. Taxonomy (NCBI): domain Eukaryota; kingdom Metazoa; phylum Chordata; class Aves; order Coraciiformes; family Momotidae; genus Baryphthengus; species Baryphthengus martii. Next base: position 47,206 of record VWZK01011032.1, read on the forward strand.
CATATAGCTTGGTGAAGAATTATGGATTCTGTAGGATGATAACGACGTCTGGAGCGTGTACACCATTGTACGACAAAGTAAGATAACAAACCCAGGTTTTAGTCACATTATGATACAGCAATATATTATAAGTAAAAAAATAACAAAAATCTTACAACAAATGCTTTTCCACAAACAAGACAGGAAGGCACACAATGGGTAACATTTTATTCTACCACACTGTGATTTCAGGTTAAAGTTTTAGAATAAGCTTCCTCATGACAAGTGGAAAAATACCACTTCAAAACTAAAAAAAATAAAATAATCGAGGGGGGAAAAGGTTTATTTTAAGCTTTTCTTTATATTAAGCAGTTATTCCCGTATGTCCAACAGCTTTTTAAAGCATTAAATAGCTATTTCAAACACTATAAAAAAAATCAGAAGTTTGTTTTGTTGTTTTGAATATGCTATCCTACATCCAATCTGACAAATATTTTTGTTTATAGCAGTGCAATTTTTATCTATTAGAAGTCTTTGTCCTTGAAAAAAAAAAACAACAAAACAAATCTATTGATTTTTGCTGCAGACAAGCGAGAAATTTGCCTTAATACCTGAGCGGTTACACCATCTGTCTTCTCTAAGGAAGAGATAATTTCCTAGCCATTGAGCTTCCAAGACAAGTTCCACTACCATCTACAGCGTCACTATTCTTAGTCTGTAAACAGTCAGCTCCACTAGCCCTGCTCTCAAGGGAACTGTGAATGACTGTGAAACTAAAAATAATTGAGTCAGTTTTGCTTCAGCTCTGTTCTGCACAGCAAAGGCTGATGGACCTTATCACAGTAAACAAGTTTAAAAAAAACCCAAACAGCGAAGCATTCGAAATCTGAAATTCTCTCAACTCCACCCATCTCATCCTTCACAGTAAAAGCAACACACTCAAAGCAGAGAGAACAAGTTTTCTAGCAACAGTAAGACAGCTTTGCTGCTGGAAGAGGAAACTGGCAAAACATCTTTCTCCCTCTCAGTGGGAAGAGACATAAACATATCACAAAACATTAGTCAGTGCTCTGCAGGAATTGCATTTAAGTGGAAACAACCCAATGACAACTCCCTGTCTTCACTGGAGGGATGCTCAAAAAGCTGCTCACTAAAGGACTCTTTTTAGGAGCATGTAATGGGCCCTTCCACTGGTGCTCACATGCTGGCAAGTTCAATAGTACAATAAACTTCGGAGCAACAAACAGGATGACTATTCACTTAGATGTCCGTGAATCTCTTAACTGAATATATTTCGGTATAAATAACTTACCAAATTCTCCTAAAAATGACCTGAGTTACAGAAAAAAGGCAGATCATTAATACTAAAATATAGAAAGGCAACAGTGATGACTGTGTTAGTCGCAAAAAAAAGTCTTGGGAGGGTGCCTGAAGAGACTCTTGACAAAGGAGCCAATTCATCGTAAAATTCCTAGTAAGGCAAAAAGATCTCATTAAAAAAACCAGAACACCACCACTCCACAGATCAGAAAATCAGTTTAACCTATTCATGTCATAGAAAACTATTTGAAATTCATCTTTAAGAAGTTATCATCCGAAACCGCTTTGTAAGCACTCTTTAGAGCAACTGTCAAAAGGTCATCTTCCAAAAAAGAATCTGTGAGCTGAAGAGACCAGACTACTACTCTTTTACATCACAAAACCCCCAACTCCCATATAATTCCCATGTAACTCCATCACGGGCACCACAAAGCACTTCGTTATCACAGTGGATAAAGATTTGAGAGATACTGATGCAGGAAGGTATGCTTGTCCTCATTCCAAACAGGGACATGAAGAAGGGAAAGTGGTCATCTGAAATCACAGGCAAGCCCAAGCCACTGCCAGGAACAGAAGCCTTAATGCTGAAATTCTGGTTTTGTTGCTGAATCCACTCGATTATTCTTCTTTTTCAATTAATGAGCAGAAAAAACTATGTACTCTGCCAAGAAGCACTATCGGTGTGTATTCTCAACGGGAATCGGTGCAGTGTGTGATGCCATGACTCCATTCTTGTCTCATTTTGGTTTACTTTCCTCCCTCCTTTCTTTTCCTCTAAGGAAAGACCAGAGAACCAAAACACTTTCAATTAGACAGAATCAGTTTAAAGATTAAGAGCTGGGCATGTCCAAGCTGGAGTTAAAAGGCAGATCTTGACGCTCTTGTGATGCAAACCATAATTCCAACCTACAGTGACACAATTTTCTAGGCATAGTTGCACCCAGTTTGTCTCAATCACTGGCTTCACTGCAGAGTTTGACAGCCTGGAAAGTAGCATACAGCAAGTCCCAGGGGAAATAAAAAACCCAAAAAACTAACAATGAAATCCATAATACCTCGTAGCTGAATAAACTCAAATCCTGACAAGCAGTAGTCCTTTCTTTTCTTGCAAAACACTTAAGAATACATTTAGGTACGTGTGTTGGTTGATGCTCCTTAGTCAACATCATTACATCTCATCTTCCAAAAATTTCCCAAATATTTCAGTTATGTGTGATGTCATTTTCCACTTCTTCCCTTGAAAGGCTGTGAAGTATTTTTGGAAGGCAGATGCAGTTCCCGGGAGAGAGTCCCGATTCGTGCCCAGAACTGCAAGTCTTGGCTTGGGTCCAGGAAGTGTCTCATTTCTTACCAATACCCCATTTGAAGTTTTCCAGAAAATCTATAGCCACGATGTCATCTTCTTGTAGATAACTTTCATCTCTTTTACAGATGTAAACAGTCTTTCTTAGAGAGTCAGAGCGAATTGAGGTGATTCAAGTTGTCCCTTGTCCTTAATTTCTTCCAAAACACACGGGTTTTTTTGTTCGGTTTGTTGGGGTTTTTTTCTGGGGGTGCTCTTCTTAGAAAACTAAAAATAAACCCGCACAACCCAACCCTGTTTTGAGACAGTGTTGACACTTCATGACTCTTTTCATAGCCCTTTCTTTTCCGGGCTGGAAAAAGTAACACTACCTTTACCTTGTTTGCTTTCAAGCCTTATTAGAACCACTAGGTGGGGCACAAAGATTTTGCTCTTCAACATCGAAAGAAAACAAAAAATCTATGAAATCCTTTCACTCCAAGGCATCAAAAAAATATTGAGGTGCCTCATAAACCTCAAAATCTTATGTAAATTCCGTTTAAGCATATTTTTTTTAATTCCATCTTAAAATCGAGTGACAAATAGAAACTGTTTCCCTAACTCCTCTATAAAATTCCCACAAACCCATGAAATTTTACACTTCTCAGAAAGCAGCCTCAGAAGTTCAGGTATCTCAGAAGGCGTAAAGGATTAGAAAACTTACTTAGTTGTGTTTAAGCCAAGTTTTACTTCAATGAACTTCAGCAAATGCACATTTTCCTTATGAGGAACAAACATCTGAAAATTAATTTAGCAGAGAAAAATCTTACCAAGTGCTGGAAGCAGCTTTGATGTAGTCACTTCATTCAGATTACAAAATGGTAGGGAACAATTAACTGTGCCAGATTTGGTTAAAATGAACAAATTGGATTACGTGTGTCAATTAAGTATTGTAAACCTTCACTTAAATACATCTATCTTTAGAGTTTCCTTGAGATTATTCCCTTCATTTCATTCATGTACCCCAACAGGAGGGCCAGTGACAAGCTGTCAATAAGCTGTCAAAAGACTACCGAGCGGAGTAAAAAGGATCACGAAAAACAGGCACAGACTTACCCCCCAGCAAGTCAAAGAACATTGTGTTTGGCTCCACTAAACAACAGGATTGCAGCCTAGCAAAAGTTAGGAGCACTTGTAATCTTCACACACACCGAGCAGCCAAAAGTTCTGTGGGCTGTCTACGCAATTCAACTCCTATTTTTCAAGGTTAGGTTTTATTTTCCTGGAGATATAGCAAGGCTAACCAGTCTGAATGGCACAAGAAAACAATCAGATCTGACCATTTTTTCAAGCTTTTTAGGGTTCCCTAGCTTCTTTAAGTCAACACCATTAATTAACACAAGCAGAGTGAGTTTGAGACATAGAGGAAAAGCACAATAAATTATGTAAGAGATAAGAACCAGCAAGAGGGAGTTGCTAATCAAGACCAGGCTAAAATCCCACTGTGTAATCTCAACTCCTGGCTGACTCCTACACTACACGAAGGTCTCTGTTCCCATGTTCTAGTTGGAATTTAAATTGAAAATTAACATCTACCATGAGACTACTTATAACTGTTCCTGGCTACTAGGTCTTCTCCATGCCCAAGAATATTGTTTTAATATTCAGACCAGCTTGTAGAGGCCATCCAAGTTATAACAAAACCCACATTTACGAAATAGCTGAAGTGTGATTTAATGAGTATTTCTATACTGTACTTTAACCTCAACCCATAAGACTAAAACCCCAACAAAAAGCAGCTGCTTGAGTTGTTAAAGACTTTTTTATATAGACATCAAATGATTCAATTTTTAATACTCTAATTTGGTATAAATTAAGCTGTGAACTTTCAGATCAATAAGATAATGAACACTTCAAGTTTTTTCCAAGATACATCAGCCACTTTCCATTTAGACTGGCAATTAAAATCACTTTTTACAGAGGAATCTTACCTTCAGTAAGAAGTTTAGTGTCACTGTTACTGTAAGTACCAAATAAAGGTACATGATTTTCAGCAATCTTGACATAAATGTACCTTTCTTCATATTCACCTGCAAAAATATTTTAAGAATGCCATATCATTTAGAGTTCAGTTTAAATAACAAAAACTACACTCAGAGGAGAGTTTAGTTACCTGAAGGCATTTAGAGAGCATTAAAGCTGCTACAAGACTCAGCAATGGAGACACCAGTAAGGCTGAATTTTCAAACTGCAAAAGGTACCCCAAGAAGAGAGAAAACAAGTAGATTTTGTATACTTCGTGGACCTGTTGAAGAAACAAAACCACGATAAAATAAAATTAGAGTGAATACGCAGCTTGCTTTTAAGAGCAGCAGATAGCTCACTACATTCCTCTGTTAATCAGGGGATTAATGGCTCTCTAGCCTCCAACCCCTGAACCTAGCAGGGCACCCTTTGGCTCTCTAAAGCATTTTGCATCAAAATGATCCTGGTCAGTCTCAGGAACCAGTGCACAATTACTTCAGAAGAATTCTGTAAAAATGCTGACACTAGCAGCATTTTACAAGGTCTCTCCATTCTGTGACACTTCACCGTGATGCAGCATGAAACAATAACCACCATGCAACAGTACTGAGCATACAATTTGTGTGGAAGAGCAGACTACTGTAAATAGGTGCTTTCCTTGCCCTCACACTCTTGGAATATCCCAGGAATACAGAGACTGTTACTGATACTTCTTGTTATTCACTAATTGATAAGCTGCTCTAATAAACCCTGGCGCTAGGTTCTTTAGACTTTTACCAAAACATCCATCTTCTCCTTTATATTTTAAACTAAAATAGATCAAACATTTCCCACTGCTGAGGAACAGCAGTGGGAAGAGATGGCAAATCAGAATTGCACGTGGTTGAAAACGGAAAACTAGAAGGCAGACATGCACAAAGTGGCACAGATACCACTGCAACTGGGAAAACAGAAAGGCCTTATTCTTGCAACATTTCTAAGAATTATTCTGTGGAACAAATTCAACTATTGTATTGAAAAATCAACTGGCCTTCAGCATTTGTCTAAATAGGCTTATTTATTGGCTAAATCAGGATAGGGTAGGCCATTAAGGGTCAAAATGACCCCCTTAACTGCACAGAGCCAACAGAGCAGGTTTTTTTGGTCAGCCCCGCCCCCACTGTGAATAGGGAAAAGAACAGAAGAGGCAGCCAGGCCAAAAAGGATGCATAACTATCATTCGGCACTCTTTCAGTTCTCCAAAGATGATTCAGGTCTCAGAAACTTTGTTTAGCTTCCGACCCTTTAGTTAGGAAAGCTGTCCCAAACACAAGAGTCCAGAGGAGACTGAGTTTAAGGCCATTTTATTCTTCTGACAGATATGACACGCCCTTCAGATGGATGCAGGCTGCAAGATGCTTAAGTCATCACTCAGTCTGCACCATTTGGAGCTCCTGAGCAGGATCTATAGCAGGCACCTCTCAGGCTGCATTTACATCTCCAACTATCAGCAGGTTGAGGAGTTCTAATACCTTCTCTGTCTGCGCCAGGGCAAAGCTGTCTAGCACAAAGAGAGAAACAGCCTGGACGAACAGGAGATAATGACTGTATTCCCACATCATCATGAAGGTATATGTTGAAGCACTCACCAAAAGGTAACAAAACTTCTAGAGAAAAAAAAAGAAAAAAACAACAAAAAAGCACATTAATTTCATACCTATCCATCTCTTTCACAAAGTCACTGGAGGTCATTGAAACGGAAACTATGGAAATTAATTATTATTTTAGGAAATAATTAAAATAGCGACTTCAGACACAGTTAACAAGCTCTCAGATGGAAGAAAGTAATTACTGAAACATTCAAAACCATTTCAAGCCAATCAGAAGAAACATCTTTGAGAGAGAGACAGGGAAAGGAAGTTACCACTATCTTCCCCGAGTAACTGGAAGAGTAATGAAATAGTTTCCATAGAGAGAAAAATTCTCCATTAGTTTATTTTAGCAAGATAGTACACAGCTCATTACCACCCTGTTCTCTCTGAACCCTCATGGGGGCACAATAGGGCAGGGCACAAGTCACTGAACAAAAACTGCACCTGTGTAGGTGAAATCTAAGTAGCTGTTTTGAAAAGAACAAACAAAACATCTACTGTTTTCTGCCTACGAGAGCAATAGTGAGAGAGGTAACTATTCCACAGTTCTACCAGCAACTCTTTATTAAGAAATTAATTTTGCTTTACCTCAGCAGAACAATTTAGGTTTTTTTTTAAATAGCCTGTGAGAGCTGCTACTTGGCATGCAAAATATGGCAAAGCCCAATTTTCCCTTGATGGTATGGAGTAATCAATTCTTGTTGTATCTGTCCTAGAATAAAGTACAGACAAACAAAATTATTAAAATATTTACGAACAAAAATATCAAGGAAAGCCTAAATGTCACTTCTAGTTACCAGCGTGGCCTCGCAAAGCAAACTGTTCCTGTATTAGGTGTAAAGTAAGGTCACTGCCAATACAAGTCACAATTCAGCACCAGCCTGGAAGGTCCAATCTTTACTTATTTATTCAGCAAGTCTTCTTAAGTGGCGTTTACAGGACTGAAACCAAAAAGCATCTGCCTCCAGCCGTTTCTGGCCCACCCCAAAACTGCGTGAGCTGGACAGGGCAGGCAGCACTTCTGCCAACCTGTGCTGGGACCACAGAGCCTTCTTTTGTGACGAGCAGAGCTAAAGGATCTTATAAGCAGGAGATGCTGCCCTAACAGCAGCTTTTCCCATCAGCTCATAGCTGAGAGAAAAGATTTCTTTCAGTTCTCAAACGATATGTTTTAAATAAGTGATTGAGGCAGTTGAGCACAACATACTTAGAATCCAAAGCAGTGCTCCCTCCCAGCAGCAGCACCAGCAGATAGCTCTCTTTCTACAGGGAAAATTCTGCCCAGCAAAACAAGAGATTAAAGATGGGCGGGCAGCATGCAGGGTCTCCTCATGACATGACTTGACAGTATCTGCACAATTAAAGCTGTAGGAGAAAGTTTTAAAAAGTGACAAAGTGACTTCGAAGCACAAGTCACGCTTTCAGATGTGATCAAAGGTGCCAGTTGCAGAGGTACATAATCTTCTTTGTGTCTACTATGCTTTTGAAAAGAAGCCTCAAACTCCTTTATCATTTGGAAACCATCAGCTTTCATTTTTACCTCTGAAGCCTCTTACAGAGGCAAATTTGGAGCTTCTTTAACTATCAGATCTTTCAATTTGTTAACATTGTTTAATCTCTGTTGCTGTTGAAAAAAAGTACAGATTTATTCACATTTTTCTTACTTTCCAATGTTTACACCAGCTTGATGAACAGTATTTCTAGCTACTAATCACAGATTTGGTGACAGTGTCTTCACGATCCTAAAAGATGCTTCCTAACAGTTCAATTTTAAAGGTGCATCTCTAACATCTTACTCCTGCACAGCTCTTTCCTTTCAAGTGCTCTCAAGGTCACAGAAAGCCCCAGAGCTACTTGGTGACAAACCAGGAGTCTAAACATAAGTCCTCATTGCCCAAATTGTTTCATAAAGGGAAGGGACGTTTTCTTGAAATTGTTTTCAACTCACAATCAAGAAAGGTTTTAAAACAAACAAAAAAAAATGTGGAGATCAGGATCATCTAAGAAGATTCCACTTTGCACAAAAACTACAAAAAGCAGATTAAAAATATATCAAAGACTCTTTACAAGAAAAACGCACTCAGTTATTTCCTTCTAAGCAACAGAACAATTGTCACAATATTTAGAGCTGGTGACAGAGAGAAATTCTGTTTTACGGCAACTGTGGAAATTTGTTTTCATTCTTCACCAGCACAAAACCAAAACCTTCCGAGGAATGTTTTTGCAAAATGGAATTGTTTGAGAATACCCCTGTATTCACACACACTATACATGAAGTCAGTTCAACTGGCGGTGTGGATGCTTTGGACAACAGGAGGCCTTTTCTGTTAATAAAAGCATCATGAGAATCAGACGTCTGGGAGATCTTTTGTATTCAGCATTAAGAGCTCGCTCTCACAATGAGAACATAAAGTTTAACAGAAAGCATTTTAATCCACTCTACTATTTTAAAATGCCTTATGGACAAACTAGATTGTATAAAGATGTTTTTCTTACCTGTTAATAATGAACCATGCTACAGTCAGCATTCCTGCCAGCCAAGTCCCACTCATAACCCAACTGGTTACAAACAATGCAGTCACATAAATTCCCTGCAGTCCAAAAACTATACCAATGTAGAAATACACTGGCTCAATAACTTCCTGAAATTACAAATAAAAACGAAGAGACATAGCGGCAACTGAGCTGAAGCTGGAAATGATTACTATTTACTATTTGCATCCTCCTAACAGCGTGCTAGGTGCTTTACAAACAGGTAAGCGATGGCCCCTATTCCAGAAAGTTTGAGCATGCTTTTATCTTGGGCTCAGGGAGAATAAAACACTGTGAACTAAGACTTCAGGATTCAGCTTGCTAGTGCCATGATTGTTGTATTGATTTTAGCATGGACATTGTACGTGTCGGATTTAATAAATCTATACTACAGCCAGAAAGTTCACAGGACTACTGAAAGAAGTTATGTAGGGGAAGAACTTGGAGAAGTAAAGATGTAGCAAAAAAACCCCACCGGTTCCAAAATAAATAAACAATGAAAAAGAAAGATAAATGAGAGAGGACACCAGCATGCAGCATAAGCAGAACAAAGCCTGAGCAGAGCAGAAAGAGACAAAAGTTTTATCTACAAAGTGGTTTTTCCCTTTTATCTACACAGGAATGGGTAGAGACAAGTACCACTACAACAAACTGCTGTACCCCAAAGGAGCTAACTTTCCTGTTTCTAATGGACAGCACAGATACTCTCCACATTTCTAAGCGGTTTGTAGAAGTAAAGAATAACAGACAGAAAAGTTGAGCGCGTACAAACCCCCCAAATCCTATGCCGGAGACCGATCAGAACTGAGGAGAACCTGGACCTGGTGAGAGGCTTAGCTCAATTCTTTCAACAAAAATTGCATGTGTTTCTTGTATACAGCACAGAAAGTGTCATACACACGAACACAACCATAATGAAAGCACAGGAAGTGAGAGGAAAGCACATACTTCGCTACCAGATACTTGATATAAAACACTGGCAATCAGCTCTGGGTACAAAGTCATTTGCTGGACTGCATTTATCGTCTTCAGTGATACTGTCTTATTGTTGTGGGTCAACTCATAAACACCTATACAAAGGAAAAAAAAAAAGTATTATTGTTGGAAGCACTTACTGCTGCTGTTCTTGAAAGAGGTGAAAGTGTACTGAGTGTAGGAGGAAACAGATTTGATCATTAAAGCTACTCACTGATTCACCACTCCTAATTTTACAGGAAGGAAAAATTTCTGTGCCAGGTGCCATTCCACTCGACTGGTTTAACAATGAAGTTATTACCATGTTTTGACCTAGACTTTAAATAGAAGGCCCAAAACTACCCAGATGAAGCACAGTCTTTTCAATACCATCCTGATGCAGCCCTGGAACCAGCTACCTACACATCACCTTCACAGGACGTTGTTAAAAAGAGAGACAAAGATCTGACAAGGATGAGCAGAATGTATTAAACCTGATTCCACAAAGAGGTTAGATCTGATGGCCTCACCGTCCTTTTCAGCTCCGCGTTTCTGAGACTTCTAAGAATCACTCACTTAACACAATATGCCTTTGTATGGAATTGAGATGAAACCAAAGCTGGCACACTTGAAGGATACATCATTCTGAGATACTATAATTAAAGAAAAGACTTATAATTTCTTAGGACAACAGATGGAAGAGGAAAAACAATCCAAATTAGAGGGGAAAAAAAAACCCCATTGCTTTAGTTTTCTGCTGGTTTAGGGACTTAGGGTCAGTGAGCTCCAGAGCCAGCACAGAATAAAGAGCAGGAATGCAAAGGAAGGAGAGACCGTTACTACACAGTTTGTCCTCCTTATTGGTTCCTCTCCCCACCACTCCGCTCAACAGCATCTATTCATCTGAGCTGACAGAAGCAGAAACCTCTGGCAGGGACAAGGTGAAGGTGATCAACTCTTGATAGAAACTGTTCCATCTTCTGACAGACGATAGAAAATAGCAATTTCCATCCCCCATTCCCAAATTAAAGAGAAATTATGCTTCCATGGCAGAAAATGCGCTGTGTAGTACAGGCAAACCCAACAATAACTTTCATATGGGGCACTACGAGAGTAATATCAATTCTATTCCAGAGTACTGACTAAAAGCAGTCTGCTGGAATGCAGAACAGTTAAATATTGTTTTTCAAAAGGCACTGAAAAGTTAGAGCAGCATGAAGTTTTTAATTTATGTAGGTATATTAGTCAGATTAGAGTATAAAATCAGTCTCCCAGTCTGCAGGAGTTTTTTACTATCTCCAAAAGGAACAAGACTTTTCAAGGCTAATAAAACAAACAGGGTTTGTACCTCTTTCAAAGGAAGGAGCCTTCAGCAGTTCTTTATAGAATGAGTAATAAACAGCACTGTCACCCTGAAATGTAATTTCTCGTTCAAGTTCCTAGGGAAATAAATAAATAAATAAAATATCTTCACCTCTAGCAATCTCTTCCTATAGACTGTATATTTTCAGATAGACTGGTTTTGTAATACAGCACACGGTTATGACTCCACCGTACATCTTCAAAGTACTCCACAAAACATTAATCTTCACAGCTCCTCTGTCAGGTATATAATGCTCTCTATAACTTTGCAAACACGCTCAGAACCAGAGCAACTCAAACCCACACCATCCTTTCGTATTCACAAACCTGAATTTTATTCAGCTTTCCATACTTCACAAAATAATATAGTTCTTAAAAAAACCCAAAACAACAGAAAACAAACCAAAACAAACCCATACATTCCTGCTGTTTAGCAAATGCAATCCCAGCACGCTTCATTTTTTTCTCCAGATTTTAGAAAGATACTTCAATGATAAAGGATGCCATGGAAAAACGTACAAAAGCATGACAAAACAAGACTACTGTTAGTAGGAGAAACAAAAAAAAAGATAAAGAAAGAAAAAAAACCAAAGAGGAGACTATATCAAAGACAGAGGCCTGAGTAGAAGGACATGGGATTCTGCAAGCAAGTAGTTCCAATCTGACATGGATCAGCTTTGATTTCAAGGACACAATTCAGCTTTTGTTTCAGTAGTTTAACTTTTTCTTTACCTGCCTGCTGGAAAACCAGAATTTCCGTTCATGATATGTCGAGAGGTACACAGCGTACATCATTCCACTGGTAACGGCCGCAAGACAGCCAAAGAAAAGTTTTGCAAAACGCTGAATTAACAAATCTGAAAAGGGACAGGGAAAAAGCTAAAATAGTCCAGAGGATTTAGAAAAAACCCACTGTGCCCTACATACAACTCATTTCTGAATAGCCAGTAAACTTCACGGCATCAGAATTATCACAGAGGAACTAATCTGAATTTTACCAAACTCATTCAAATGGGTGTCTGCTTCACCTGTAGCTCCCTGAAGTCAGTACGTGCTTTTCACAGAAAAGTTGTTCATAGCTCGGTGAGCACTTGCCTGAAATTACACCTGGTTTTAGTTCTGAAAAGGACTTTTTGTCTGTTCGTGTTTCGCTACCATTACTTCAAGCCTTTCAGCTTCCCAATCAAAAGGTCGTTCCAGGCACAGTTAAAATATTTATTTGTACTCAAATAGTAACAACAATAAGATTCTTAACCCCTCTGCCTCTTCCCCTTCCTCTCCCCTTCAACCTAAAACAATCCCGGACCACTAGCATTTTACTCCAGCACACATAAAAGGTCATTTTGAAAGAATTCTAATGTGCATGCCTTTTGATTCAAAAACCTAAGTTAAAATAAGTCCGCTGTAAATTACTGTGCTACAAATATCTCCCCATACAATGCAAAAGAATAATGGGAAAAAAATAAATAAATCAGCAAGTTGGCTAAAAGTTCTGTAGCTTACATTTTGGCGATCTTCCCAGCTTTGAGTTTTCTTTGTTTCTTTCCTCCGGAGCCATTTTGACAGATTCCGTGCAGTTTTGCTTCTTTCTCTGTCGCAGGTCTGCTGCCCCTGAAGAGATTTTTTTTTTCAAGTTACTGCAACACAATACCTAAAATCCCACTCTGGGAAATCCACAGAGCAGCAGGTACCAGCCAGTTCTTGCTACTGATTCAATTCCACAGCAGATATATTTGAGAAAAAAAAAAAGACTCCGTTAAAGTTTACCACATGCCTAACTAAAATAACAACATAACAATACAAAAATCAATTTCTATTTTATTCCTTAGAAAATTCAAGTTTTTTCTTGAGGCTGGGATTACCCAGAATCCAAACTGGAAGCTAACTGGTTTATTCCACGGTGAATGTTTTATACAAATGAAGAAAAGCAGTAGTTTAGACAAGCTGATAGAAACACTGGGAGAAAACTGGTTTTATCCTGCTGTATTACAGTAGTGCACAAGGCATGTTACTGCAATACAAAAATTGGGCTAGTCCATTACTTTTAAATTGAGCTGCTCGTTATTCATATAGTGAAAGCTTTTATAAAGTAAATATAAGATCACTTTTTTTTTTTCCTCATTCCAGATCTACTGGAACTAAGCAGACTGATGAATTTTTAGTCTAACAAATACTTAAAAAGCCCAGACTGCCAGGCCACATAGATTATATCTTCCGCTTCTTCTGCTAAGTTTTCTGTAAACAACCCGAGTTGGAAGCCCTGATCCATTTATTTTACAGTCTGAAAGGCAAAAAGGTTAATTCACAGAGTGCAAATCTCCACACAAAAAGACTCCTTGCAAAAGGTCTGTTGTAACTACTACATTAAAGACAACATCCCACAACATTAATGCCATTTCAGAAGTGTGGTGAAAAGGTTTAACTATAACTCATGCTCCAGAATTTTTAGCTCTCCAGTTTGACCTACTATCTGACACTGCTCGAAATCTTGTAGTCAGTGATTTCTGCTGGACTTGAACCAGCTCTTTCAACTTCAGACTTGGAGTATCAAACTTCACATCCCACAACAAAGCTTTTAATGACTCTGGTTGTAGACTACTTCAAGTCTAAATCAGCCTACTTTTAACTCCCAACTATTAGATTTAACAGTTAGAAACTAGAGGTAGTAATATAAATAAACTGCTAAAAGTGGTGTCTTCCTGTATTTATCTGCTAATAACATTTTCAAAGCAATTTATAAATCGTTCTGAGCAAACCAAGATCTCACTGATAACATTTTTTTTCACGGGATGAAAAGAAAATATCTGCCTTCTTAAGCAAGACAAGAATTGGAAAGATGTTAAACAAAACAATGCTTAGGGTGTTTGAGTATCACATTTAGCGTTATGTCAATCCAGAATGAAATATACCCCGGTATCTCTTCATGCCCTGTATATGAAGTTAATCAGCAATGCAAACACCAGGTGCACTGCAATTAAAAGTGACTCATACTGAGTAAAATAAAATAAATTTTAAAAACCCAAAATCACCAGAATGGGAAGAAATGTGTTTGGAAAGACAAGTGTCCGCCCTTGTCATTCAAGTTGTGACCAAAGTAACAGCAGCGAGAACACTGGAGGAAAAGCCATTTCTATTGCTTTTCTTGGCAGGTAAGTGAACTATATTAGAGTGTCACACACTCAGAAAGTCCAGAGTTAGCAGCAGCAATAGAAAACTCCTACAGAAAGAACAACTAAAAATTCTAACTCTGGAACCACTGCATTTCAGTCAGCAACTGATCTTCACCTCTGTTTTGAAGACTGCTCAACGGATTCTCTCCCTCCAAGCTATAACAGAGGAAGATCCACGTATGCTACTTCTGTTTCATTTGCAGCTGCCTCAAACAAGAAAAATACTGTTTCCCCTTCAATGAATCCTTTAAATGGGGTGAAATGAAAGTCAAACAAGCTCACAACTAAAAATTATCTAGGATTTTGAACTGATGACGCAGCCTCTAGTACCTCTCTAGCCAACACGCATTTTTTCACCTGAGATTGCTTTCTACTTCCCTGTATGTTCCCTGTACACCTTTTTTTTTCCAACTGTTGTTCAGACAACACGCATTACACTTGGGAATCTATTGCAGAAAAGCGTAACTCACTGCTCCTGTGTGCCACCTGATCTAGTGGGAGGTGTCACTGCCCACAGCAGGGATCTTTAAGGTCTCTTCTAATCCAAATCATTTTATGATTCTACATGAATCCATTTTCTGCCTGCAAATTGAGCTCTGTCTGCAATTCTTGTTCTTTCACCTAAAAAAGGATAAGACAGAGCTGGGAAACGTTCGGAGAAGGTCCGTGAGTACAATCAACAGCGTGCAATAGCTTCCATACAAGGAACAGAAAAGTTGAAGATGCCTCAATCTGGAAAAGAGAATGGCCAACAGAAACATGCCAGAGGTCTACAAGCTGGTGAAATGCACAAACAGGCTGAATGGAGAGCAGTGATTCAGCTTCTCTTGTAATACTGGAACAAGTAGTTAAAAAACCCAAACCCAGTGAATCAGGCTAAAGGAACCAGTTCAGCACACATCACCTTCATGTAGACCACTCCTACCCAAAGAATGTTCGGTAAATGAAGAGTTTACAGAGATTCAAGAAAAGATGGACTCATCTGTGGAGGACAAATACCCAATGACTTCTAAATACATAGCTCAGAAAGCAGCCCAGCTGAGTGGCTGGAACATGCCATCGGACAGTATCACATACGCTTGTTCTCTCTGGCATCTCTCTGGGCACCTACTCACAGTCACGTTTCTGCTCATTTCCCCAGGAAAACTAAACGCCATCTCCCAGTCCCCGCAAAGGGGGTCGGCGCAAAAGAGACTCGGAGAAAAGTGATCGTGTAGGAGAGTAAAAGTGAAACGAGAGAGGAAACCAAAACACACAAATGGCGAAATTGAAGGGATGCCACGGAAAAAACACGCTCGCCGAGGCATCGGCGGAGCCGGCGGATGCTGCCTCGGGGTTCTCTTCCCCGAGGAAGAAGAGTCCCCAAGTTTCCAGGCTCCCATCCACCCTGGCTTCTCCCGCTCCGGGTAGAGGAGGCCTCGGCAGCGGCACCGGCAGGGCCGCCGAGGAGGGATCG
>VWZK01011032.1:62962-109717 GCA_013396935.1 Baryphthengus martii
GGAACTGCGAGTTCTGTCGCCCGCCCCGTCTCGCAGCCTTCAAAAGCCACGTCGCAGGGGCAGTGAGGTGTAGTTCCCCGCCAGCCCGGCGTCGGAGGGATGCAGCCAGGCCGCGGGACCCTCATCAGAGCGTCTCTCTTGTTCGGCACCCCCACCTCGCTCCCTGCACTGGGAGGGCTCCTCTCTGCACAGCCTGGAGAGTCCAGGCTCGATGGTTTTGCGTAAAAGTCGGGCAGCTGCAAAGGCGGCAGAAGAGCGGTTGGTTGAGCCTTGAGGCACACCTGCTTTGGGCTCCTTTTCACCTCACGATGATCTGCTGGAGCGTGGTACCACCCCCCTACTGATGCCGAGCGTGTGCAAATGCAGGACAAAACCGTGCTCCCCGCCTCGACTGAAGTCACAGTCTGCTTTGGGGAAAATGGGCTATGTTTGGATAGAGAGAGGTCAGTGAAAAAGCACCCAGGAGAGAGGGAACATCCTTAAGCGATGGAGTGGGTGGGCGTTTCAGCATACCAGCCACCTAATTATTATCCCGGTTATTGTCAGCACCCGGGCAAAAGAAGGATGGGGAGGGATCTTTAATAGGTGGTATATAAGGCCCCTTGCATTTAAAAGTACACTCAGGAGAAGCTCCTGAGTCTATAGGACTGTGGTCTTGGCAGCGCTAGCCTGGCAAAAGCCGGAGTGCTGCGGCAAGTTCAGATGCTTGGCTAAATCAGCATTGATTTTCCTCTGTCTTAGGTTGAAGATCTCTCTCAAATGATCTGAGGCGCCTGCGTGGAGATGAGCTAAAGCTCACTATCAGGGCGCAGACACCAGTTCCTGCACTTCTGCCACCCTTTGAGGGAGAGTTTTGCCCTGAATGTGAACTGCCACTTTAGGATCATCATCTGTGGGAGCAGGATGGGATTGACCAAATACTGAAAGATTGCTGAAGGCACCCAGCTATTTGCTAATCAATAATTTAGAAATGCGTATGCATGCTGGTGTGTGGGTGTGAGTGTGTTTGTCCTTTAGGTCCCCTTTCAAAGGGCGGCAGCTCAGCCTGAGCTTCCCAGGAGGGAAAGAGGGGCTCTGTGCGGTAACAGAGGGGTCCCCTTGGAGCCCAAATGAGGAGGGGGATCACGGGCTTGCCCCATTTTCGAAGGATGACCTTTGGCCTTGGCAAGGCACCACGTTTCGCTGGGGTAACCTCAGCCAATTACCAGCTGTAATTTTTTGAGGAGCAAACGTAAGCCAGGCTGCTTGTTATGGAGAGGGGTGATTCCTCTAGGAAGGGCAGTTCTATTTCCTGAGCTTTTTTTGATGCCTGGCTGCCATTATCAGGCTTTGACTTCATACCTGTGGTTCCCCAGCCAGGAGTTGTCTGAATTAAACTGCCACATTTGAAATGATTACTTTGACTGGCACCTCCGTCAGTCTGCCTAACTGTTTTTATGAGACATGGAGCATTATGAAAAACACATAGAATAAATCGACCTAATAGGTAAGAAGGACATGCGTCACTGTAATTATGCATGGCTATACAGTTACATAAATGCTTTTATTGGAGAATCACCAGTGACAGCAGCAAGCGTTGACCGTTTGGGCTAGTTAAAGCCTGATTCACCATACTTTGAATACTCTGTTTCCTTCTTCTTCTACAGTAAATGGATTATTGCCTGCAATTTCAATAGTAGTTAGTGAAGATGAGAGATTGATCCAGTGATAAAACTCGGTCATCTGAAAAAGAAGAATGATTTACCCCAGGTGGCAAAGCTCACGACGTTCCTAGAATGTCACGAGCTTGATGGCAGACCTTATACTTCCTGGACAGATGCATTTCTATCAGCTAGCATAACAAATCTAAGCGTACGAGCCATGATTTGGCTCTTCTGTTCCTCCTCCATCTGAATTCTTCCCATCCTTCTATTGATGCCACTTGCTTTGGACTCATTTTTGCAGTTTCATATTTCTTCTTGAACTATCCCCCCATCTGATCCACATCAAGTTGGTCTAACCTTGGGCACAGTAGCAGCACAGCTGTGTTGCTGGAACTTGAATTTGTGCTCTGCTTCCAGGGAAAGTCATCGTACCACTTCTGCTACCCCCCAATAGCTTGTTTAGCTCATTCAGCTAGCACTGGTTGAAACCTCTACTGCGTAAAATGAATGTTCTGAGATGGAGAGAGGAGAAAAAGGGAGCGATGCCATGAGAGAGGAGAACTAACCAAACAGGGATCTCAGTTTATCCATTCAAACGGAAACTCTGGAGGAGGTGGCCACATTGATTTTTTTTTTTTTAGAGCTGTGTGATCCTCAGAGAAAAGGCACTATATCAATGCAAAATATTGATTGTTACTGATACTATGATGGCTGTTCCTGTAATACCTTATTGCAATGCTTACACGAGAAGCAAATATACATTGGCAGGTGGAAGCAGGGAAGGAAAGCTTTGGGTTTGCTTCAGGCAAGAAGTAGCTAACTTGACATTTGATCTGAATACAGTCATCTTAAAACAAAAGCAGATTCTTTGCTTACTTGTAAATCTTTCTGGGCGTTTTTGAGTTGATGATTCAAGTGCTTCCTGGAGAGGTAAAACAGGCAGCCTGGCTGGGAGGGTGAGAGATCTTTCATTAATGACCAATTTATAAAGAGATTAATTTATGAAGAGTTCAGATGAGCAAACATTTGATGTGTTGGTGCGTGTTGCCATTGAAAGTGCCAAATGGTTTCTGTGACGAGAGAACTCGGGAAAAACAGGCTTTGTGGTTGAGCTTAGTTGGCCGTGCAACTTTTTCCTGTGTACATCACGTTAGAGTCATTTGTTAAATATCCCTCCCAGCCTTTGTGTAGCTCTGACCTTACAGGTGACGAGTTTGGTCCTGCCCTGGGAATTGCAAAGAGACTGATGTTTGTTGACAGAGGCAGGTAATGAGTCAGGATGTCAGCAGCAAGGACTCGGGACAGGAATCGACAGGAAATTTAGGCTTAGTCCTTGACCTCATCACTTTTTGGCAGAGATATGAAGGAACTGAACACAAAGAGACAAAGGGAGAAACCTGGATTCCCTCCCAGGGAGAAAGTTTACTTCAATTGCTTAGTCATGGACTAGCTCATTTCATTCACAGAAAACATTACGTGTAGTCTCAAGAGAGACTCCAGTATCCATCCCATTGGCATTAGGGCACTCTGTGAAGCAGCAATCACAAAACCATTCCCTGGAATATACTTCAGGAGATATAATTAATTTTTGTAAGGGCCCAGTGTGGCTTCATGGAATTCAAATAGTCCCGCAAATATCACTGAACTTCTCTGAATAGTTTTGTAACCAGGATTTGACTATAAATTAAAACCGAGCATAGATGGTGAGTATTCAAAATGTCAGTTAAGTTTATACTGAAGCTATTTCTTATATGGTAGAGTTCAAGTTTTCATTAGTTCAAAGAATGGACGACTTTGTTGTTGTTCTTCATGTCTTCCAGATGTGCAGGGTTGCAAATCAATAGCCAGTAAACTGCGATAAATTTTCATTCACTTTATGGCCAGGGCAAAGCGTATGTGTATAGATGGGGAGAAAACTGATAGACTGCTAGAAAACAACCATGCCTGCCTTTCCTTAGAAAGGTTAATGGAAGTGTCGGCCTGCGGGTGTTACATTTGCCTGTGGAGTTTTCTTCCCTCCTCCTCCTCCTCAGCCTGTTTTTGCAGTTGGCATTTGGAGAAGTACTGAGCTAAATCCAAGCTAATGTGTATGTCACGTAAGTCTGCCGAGCTGAATGGAGGGGCAAGAGGCTTACGAGTCCAGCCCTGGGAGATTCTGGCTCCCATTTGTGCCTGTAATAGGGAGCAGTGAAGGGAGTTCAGGGTCTTATGAGAGCAGAGTCTAAATTAAGGCCGGCTCTGGCATGTGCAGTGGCAGGGAAGTGCAATTTGATAGAGACTCTGGGGCTCCAAGGTGAGCAAATGCCACCTACACTGCTCCCAGGAGGCTCGTTTCTTGGAAATGTTATGGCAACATGTTGTAGCCTGGGTATTAGTTGTACTTTTCAGTTTGCTTTGTCATTTTGATCAGTAGCTTTTACTCTGTAATAAAAACATACCAATGTGTGGTAATATAATCATATTAATATGAATATGTATTTTCAATGACTCGGCAGAAGCGGGTAGCATTCTGGTGCACACCCTTGCCCTTTCCAGACTTGATTGCAGTGAGCAGTTCCTGCCCTAAATGCTGAATTTCCATCCTTACAAAGAAAGGATTCTCGGCAAATTCAAAATTAAGTGCAGCAACGGCACATAGCAGTTTTCCATGGAATTAAACATACAGAAATGGTCAGGACTTGTCACTTGCTGGCCAAATTCAAAGGTAAATAAGCCAAGAAAGCAAATTCAGATAGAAGAAAAAAAGAGTATATATTCTATATATTCTACTTCTACAGTGCTACCCAATGAATATTTCTTGCCCTGTGAGATGTTCAGTGGTGGGGTGGATATTTTCCCTCAATGGACCCTGCTGAACAGACATGTGTTAGAAGGCGTATTTATAGCTCACACGTACATAAGATGCTGCTCTTCTGTTGCTCTCATTTGACCTCGTCCCTTGAAGGCTGAAACTTTATTACTGTAATGAATCTTTGTTTCTCCTCTCCCAGCACCTGGGGAATTTACACGTGGGGATGCCAAGGTACCAGTCTCCTGGCTTGGCAGTATCTTATCTAGGATAGAGGCAAGGTGATTTCATGTGGGAACTCAGAGAGGATGGAAGAGATTTGTCACAAGACTTTGGGGACCCTTGTTACATCAGCCTTTAAGAAGACAATATATTAGCCAAGATAAAGACTTGCCCCAGGAAATAGGTGGTGAGCACTGAGAAACAAGGCTTCAGGAGGAAGTGAGAGTCAGGATAGTAGCCTAAAACACTGAAGTCATTTGGGGTGTTGAATTAATGGATTCAGACACGAACAGGTTCTCAGGGCGGAGAAGAGCAGGACAGACTTTCTCACCTAGCAAATGCCATGCCCCATTTGATGCCCACCGTTGTGGCAGAACTTTGACCTTCACAGAATCCTCTTTAGTCCTCAAATTGCCTCTTAATTTGTGTTAAATTGATCAGTGCACAATTCAGCTAGTTTTGTGTTCTTTGCTTGATGCCAAATAGCACCAGCCTTCAGTTTTGTAACCATTTATTGATTTAATGGCTCTTGTTGTATATCTGATCTGATGACACATGACAGTGATCACAAAATGTGTTTTCTGTGGAAACTCTGCTCTCTGAAGGGCAGCAAACTCCTTCACTTTTACACTGCTTGATAAATGTGGGTTACTTAAAATAAGACACGAATGAATATTTCCACCCCATTTTTAGAGCTCAGATTAAATGCTTTTCAGCAGCAGCTCGCGGTGGGATGATATTTCTTCATTGGTTGTTCTGCTTCCTCCTTTTCCTCCTGGGATGAACAGTTGAGTGCAGTGTAATCCTGGGAAAACCAGGAAGCAAGAGTTACTGGAAAAACTAGGAAATGAGAGATACTGGGAAAAGGGGTGGGTTTCCTCTCCCCTATCTTGAGCCTGGCATGGCATTCCAGCTCATCGTCCCAACTCCAGCTGAGCTAGTGAACAGAAAGAGATATAATATCCATTTTTAATTTAATATGGAATGTAAATAAATGAAAATTTGTAAAATTTTCATGTATTTTTCCTTTTCTTTAAGCTATTTGTTTCATTTGAAACCTTTCTTTCATTTTTGCTTTGTAGAAAACCTTTTTTTTTCTATACTTTCAACTAAAAATAAGGTGAGTCACAACTTTATCAAGAAACCCCAGAAAACTCTCTTAGAAAAACTAAGACTTAAATCCATATGACTCCCTTTACATCTCAAAAGTTTTCAGCAAACCAGAGGCCAACCACCTCTACCTGTAGCACTCTTTATGCATCGTTAGCGCTCATCCTTTTCAAAACACATCAGTGCACATTTACTGTATGTAAATACAGAATTTTATTTTTATTTACTCCACGTGGAACCACAGAGTGAAAGAGCTTTTAAAGTGCATGGATATTAAATGTAGTGTCTCTGAAAACTTTAGTTTGTGTTTAAAAGTCTGATCCAATGAACTTTTTAGAATGTGGTTTATCTGACACAATCATAATTTGTTTGCTCAGAGTTTATTTACTTGTGTAACGCAATAAAAGCCACCCATAAATTAGTCTTTGCAGTGGTTCTGCTTCTTGTGACTTCTAAAGCTTTATATTTCTTTTATGTTTTGCTTTTAACTCACGTTCCAGAAGTCACGTGCCTCAGGAAGAATCTCAGTTATCTTTCTGGTTTACATTGTTTGTTTGTTTTCCTTTTTTTTTTTTTTTAAAAAAAAAAAAAAAGCAAATTTCCAACTTTCTTGATTAGATAGAAACTTGGAAAGACACAAAACCATGAAGGCAAATGTATCCGTAATATATTACTCTCATGACTTCTAAGCTAATCCCCTGATGTGATGTTTGTTAGTGCCCAGGAGGCTCCATGTTACGCTGTAATTTATGAGACTGCTGCCTGAGGAAGCAAAGAAACAATCCCAGTCAGGATTTGGTGTGGAGGTGGTAGGTTGCTTTCTAGGAAGGCTGTGAGGCTGTTTTAACTGAGGGAAAAAAAAGAAGGATGCAGAAGTCAAGAAACAAAACTGATGAAGAAAATATGAGTTGGAACAAGGCTCTGTATTTTCCTTTTGCAGCAGCTGGTAGGCTTAATGCAGGGCCCACCTAAGGCTTTGTGGAGAAGGATGCTCAGGGCTTGTCAGAAGGTGGTGTGCTCACTGGTACAGGCATAAGAGTGTCCTGTGCGTGTTCCTGGCTTACTCCAGGCAAGGTACTGGTACAGCAGCCAGCTGTACCACAAACATCTCTTTGCTCACCAAAGAGATGTTTCAATCCTCTGGTCGCATCTGAAACATCAGGAGCTGCCTTGTTATTGGAAAGAAGAAAATGAAAACAATAACGTTCAAGTTGTAAATTAAAAGCCCACTGCAGATGTCAATTTCATAAGCAAAGTGATTTAGAGTATTAGTATGCATATTAGAAGTAATTAAAAACAAGCAAACAGGAAGAATGCCAGGCGAGAACATGCAGGTCAGAGGAGAATTCTCCACTCAATTACACAAGTGCAAATGAGTTATCTTGTAAATAAATCCACTATCATTTCAACAGATGAAGTTACAGTCATGCTGTTGATAAGTAGCTTAACCATAAGCACTGGAAACCAAAACAAGAGCACACCATTTACATGAACAAGAAGACAAAAACAAAATGGAAAACAAACCCAAATTGTCTGTCTGTGCTCAGTGGTGCCCTGGAAATGAGGTTATCCTCTCTGAAGATGCAGATCATTTGATGAAGTCTTTGCAGGGCTGGAACCAGTCTGATTTTTTCGGAGTGATGCCATAATTTGTCATTTGCTTGAAGATATTTGTCTGAGAAGCTTTCTCCTATACTGTTGGTAGTTTTTAAAATGTTGTTTACAGTTGTAGTTTCTCTTACTATTTTATTGATGGACTTCTTACCATTATAATATGCACAGTGGTGCCTGTTTTCTGTACATCAATTCCTTATTTGCAAGTGGTCTGTGGATAATGCAGAGAATAACTTCTCATTTCATGTGATGTTTAGAAATTCTTTATTCCTTGTGTTTTATAGCTAAGCTGTAAAATGTATCATTGTACTTGCTCCTGACTGGAAAATAAAATGTTTTTAAAACCAGGTATAATCAACAGCAATGTCCTTTTGATTAACGTAAGTAAAGGGTTTAGAAGTGTTCTCAAGAAGTATTTTAATATCTGAAAGCTATCTGACTAGTCAAATAGAAGATGACTCATAGATCCCACTAGGAAAAAAAAATATCCATCTTGTTCGCCCAAATGCCAACCAATCTTTTAATTCTCTTCAGATTAGTTTACTCTTGTGAAATTGATCTTTCAAGGTGGTTTGGTACCTGCCAAAGCAATTAAGTTACTAACCAAGCTGGGCTCTGTAGAGCTTCCGCGTTCCATCAGATGCCATGAGGAGGAGCCTTGACTGGTCTGCACCGACCAGGGGAATTTAAGGCTAGGTAAAATGCCAAGCTCCTTGACTCATTTGCTGCAGAACACAGGTCTGCAGTGTGCCTGCTCAAGTCTAGATATAGGAATCAATCTGACGTGCCGCTCTTGCTAGGTCAGACTGAGTCTGCAGTGGCTTGATACACAACCTGCCGTGATATTGTATGTATCACAGAAGCTGGAAACATGATGAGGCTGCAAAGGTAAGAAATGCTGGAATTAAGGATGCTGACTCAACTGTCATTTGTCTCCCAAAGGCAAATGATTTATGGTACAAACTCCAGCCACATGATCACCCACTGGTGCCTCCCCCTCCTCTGGTGCTCAGAATGAGTGGTTTGTTTATATTGAGTGTGTTCAGCCCACGTTTACTGTACACTGCTCAAGCTCTGCTTTGAAAACAGAGCTATTTATTCATACGTGGGGTTTCTTCACATAATCGTATCGCTGGAGCTAGTCAGAAAAATAGAGGCTGTGCAAGGAATTCCAGGCATTTCCCATCTGTGAATACTGCAGACTGCAATAATGCTCCTAAGGGGGGAGAAGGGTGGGAGTTTCTCCTGTGCGGGACAGTGGGGAAAACAAACCAAGGGCAATTCCCTTGGACGCTATTGCAGTTGAGCTCACTTGACTCACCAGCAAAATTCAAAGTCTCCTGTACAGACACTCCACCTGCAATTCCTTGCCCCTGTGTAAACCTTCTCTCCCTCCTTCCTGCAATGAATCCTGCTTATATCCCATAAATCAGGCCCTAAACTTCCCACAACCCTGTATTCAAATCGGGTGACTTCTTCACAGCACTTCCCACCTGTAACTGCAGGTAAAGTAGTGGCTGCCTAGGGATGGAGCACTCCAGGAAGCTGGCTGTGATGCACCAGCATCCTGACTGAGTACATGGGGTATTTTTCTCCCCAGAGTATATAGTTTACTAGATTTCCCCAATTTCCCTCTGAAATTGCAAGAAGCAGATCATTGAAAATAAGTATAGTTTACTAGATTTCCCCAATTTCCCTCTGAAATTGCAAGAAGCAGATCATTGAAAATAAGTATCTGTGCCATTACAGACCTCTGAGTATAGAGAAATTAGGCTTTCTCAAAGAAAAAGTCACCAATGTCTTGATTTAACACAGGCAAAATGATGTCTTTTCCTTAAGCCTCACAGCTGGACACAGCTGCATTGATTCGCCTGAAATTTTCCACAATAATTCAACAGGAGACAGAGATTTGGAATTAAAAATTTCAGTTCAGGTTTGACAAAATCATAAGCAACAGAAAACAATGATCCTAATTGGACATGCTGGAGACCTTAATAACAGATACTGTCAGCAGCTTATAATAAGCTGTGGGCATTGATGCTGTTCAGTTTTTTAAAAATCATCCTCCCATTTAAATTTATACAGGACTCATTGGTCAGACACTGTGTTCAGGGCAGGTAGAGCAACTAGTGTTGCTAAGTCATCAGCAGTCCTGCAGGAGTATTTCAGACTAAATTCTCTTTGCTTTTAAGAGGAGGATGGGGTTTGTCTTCTTCGCAGCTGCAGATTTGGGGCACCTACATCTGTTCTCCTGCCTGACCGTTTCAGTGCCTTGCTCCAAACAGCCCCTGGTGCTGTCCCACGTATG
Source organism: Baryphthengus martii (assembly GCA_013396935.1). NCBI lineage: Eukaryota > Metazoa > Chordata > Aves > Coraciiformes > Momotidae > Baryphthengus > Baryphthengus martii. The sequence goes on from VWZK01011032.1 coordinate 72,648, forward strand.
ATGCACGCCTGTGCTCCATGCTTGCCCCAGTATCCCAACTGGAATGACTGATGGGTGTTCTCAGTTGCCTGGCTGGGCAAACCCAGGCTTCTCTTCAGGGTTTAGAAGAGGGTTATAAGCTATTAGGAAGTGACCTCAGATGTCGAGTATATCGTGTTCTTTCATTCTATTCACTTACAGCATTTACAACATCTCCCCATTATCATTTAGACTTTTACAACCCTTAATGACCCTTTTATCAGAGCGGCAATAACCAATAAATCCCCTTTGGCATTTATTACTCTGTCTCTAATACATAAAAGCCTCAATTTATAACATCTCACAAATGCTGAAGATTACTTTTCAAACTGCTAGTACTGTAAAACTTCCTCAAATCTTGCTACAAAAAAATAAATGCTCCGATAAAGGCCGTGTTACTGGGGTTTGCTCAGCATCAGCCATCAATGAAATTCACCCATGACCTACAACAAATTCTGTGGGCTGGATGCTGTATGACAGAGAGAAACCAGAAGGCCAAAATGCCTTCCCTGAGGGGGAGGTGTTCCATCCCGTGCCCATGACCTACCAGGATCACTCTTGTCCTTAGCTGCCAGGAGGGGTTTCATGCTTGGGCACATTCAGCAAGAGCTCCGGCGACAAAGAACACAGCTTTTGTTACCAACAGTTACCACAGATAGTACAGGTGGAGCTGGTACTCCTGACATGGTCCATAGCTAACATCAGTTGCCAGGGCTTTCTCCTGAAATAGTGGAGAGAAACAGGCAGTGCCAGTAGAGGTCTCATTCCACGTTATGTGAGGGGCTTAAGAGGGACACCTCTGAGGTGCGTGGTCCCAGCTGCCCTCCTCCCTTCAACACAGGTGGAGCTACATCCCTGGCTGACAACAGTCATCTAACTTCAAACCAGATAAAATTAGATGTCACGAATCTCTAGGTCTTTATTTGCAGTGATGACAGCAGAGCTTTGAAGTTATCTCTCTATTATCACAGGCAAGGACCAGACTCCAAAGTTACCTTGTTTACTTATCCTTGTGATTTTTGCCCTACACCCAGTAATGCCCTGTACTCTCTGTAGGACATTTAATAAATTAGCATTAGTACTATTGGAAAGCGTGCCTTGTCTTGATATTTTTTGCAGGTGTAACACAGGCAGCCATGGGACTCTGGAGAAGGGAGTGGGATCTCTGCTTCCCCCTTGCTGAAATCCTCCTCTGTACTTCCAAACCCCAGCCGTCAGAACACAGCAAATTAGTCCTTAGGAATTGTTTCAAACTGAGTTGTTAATAAAGGCAACCCAAGGATACTATGTGTTCCTGGCAAGAGTTTCAGATTTGCTAACTCTATTTCTAGATGCCAGCCAGACTTGGGCTTGATTCAAAGCCTGGTGCTGGGAAGACTTGACATCAGCAGATTTTGGACAAGCCCATAGATATTTCTATGTGGTGAATGCAACACTGTGTAAAAACATCCAGGCTAGGTCCAAGTGAGCTACTGCCAGGGCTGGAGGTCAGCTTTGCTGTGCTATTGAGACACCATAACCCAGCTAATTAGCCTTGGTGAGAAACTACCTACGTTGACCTGGTCCTGTCACTTACCCACTCTCTCAATTTTCTCCTGGCTCCTGTTAACTCACTTCTCCTGTGCAGAACTATAAACCCAACAGGTCCCTAAAGAACTTTTCATTAATATAATTTATTAGTTAAATCATTCCTCTGACCTATTTCCCATTCAGCTAGCATGTCTCCGCATCCACTCAATATAATTGGTACAGCACCTGAACTCCGCTGCCAGGGTTTAAACGGCCTGACATATATCACTGAGTCACAGGATATTAAGAGAAAGGTGAGAAGATTATTGGCTCACTGCCACTGGAATCAGATTGGATTTCTTGTCCAACCACTGAATCCTGCAGTTGTATAAAGGCGGTTCACACAGGCTTGGTTTAGTCCTTACTGCTTAAAAACAGTAAGGGGGTTTCGCTAAGGACTGGAGGCTTGGCCATGTAAGGAAGCCCTCCTTGTGTATATTGTCCTCTTGAATTTTGGAAGAGAACAGTTTGTGTGAGGCTCTGAGAGGTGGGACTGGTGAGGAGAGCTGTGCTGACCTGATCTCTCTGGAACCGGAGCTGCATCAATGCTCTTCTACTGTCTGGCTGTGCCAACCTGTTGTCAGAGCGGGAACAGGCAGCCTGACTTCTCCTGCCAGCCCACATGTGCCTGAGGTGCTGTCATCGCTGTGGTTTCTTCTTTCACATCGTGGTTCTCTCCCCACTGATCCTCTTCTTTCTGAGTTTAAGGAAGTACTAAACACTGGGTGGTAGGTTTGCACTGATGATTAATTTTGTTGCATAGTCTTCTCCTTTTGAACTACAAAACATCAAAGGGTGTAAAACACAGTCACCATCTTTGCCAGGAGACATCCATTCTGCTTTTTTGTTCTTTTTCCTGAGGGAAAAAAAAAAGCCTTCTGATGTCATCTGCCTTGTTCAGGGTCTTTGCAATTGGCTCTAGTCTTTTTTGAGCTCCTCCTCCCCTCCCCTCATCTTCCTTCTTCCCCCACTCCATATCGAGGGGTAACCAGGGAAACTGGGAACTATGGCAACCCAAACCAGCATAATTTGTCTCAGAAGAAAAAAATATGTAAGCATGCAAAATCCCTTTAATGTTTGTAGCAGGCAATTGGGTGCAAATCTTCTCTTCTCACTCCTCTTTGGAGGAAGGAAGCAATGGGCCTGCCTCCTCTTCACTGGGGCTGCCAGTGACGTGAGTCCTGGGTGATGCTCACCTCCTGCCACTCAAAACCCTCAGCTCCTTGTGCTCCCACAAAGCTGATGTGGCAGCAGGGCCTCAGTTTCCAACAGAATGGTGGTCCTGTCCTACCAAGAGCTAGGACAGCTCCCTCTGCAGTATCTTGCTCCCAGTTATTATCTCTGGTGGCCCTATCATTAAGTGCTCCTCAGTGTTGAATACGTTCCTCAACAGGAAATAAGGAGATGCTTTTATCACCAAAAAGAGTGATGGAGAACTCAGACACAGAAGCTTTAGAGTCCAGTTTTCAAAGGATGAGCCAACTCACTGCTTCTCTGCAGCTGTGGATATCTTTTGCTTGTCGCAAAATGAGTCTGTGGCAGAGGAGAGAAAAGTGGGTCTTCCCAGTCCCACCAAGTCGTTCACCCTCAGGTTCCAAACTCTCTACTGGGCAAGGTCAAGGACACAGGAGTCCACAACACAGAATAAATATTTTCATTACTATTTACTGTAAACTAATGACAGTGTCACAGTGGTGCTATAGTCACTGCTCCTCCAAAAAGTGGGAGGGAAGCTCTCTCCCCTGCCATGACACTTTTGCGTTTCCCCCAAAATGGAGAACAGGATGACACTGCCCCACTACTACTCAGTGTCCATCAGCAGGGCTGTGTACGGGGAGAGAAGGCATGGACTTGATCCTGGGGCAAAGCTCTTGGGGCTCAGCCCCTGCTCCTTGTCCCTTCATCCCACAGGCAGCCCAGTCTCCTTGGAGGATGAAAGTAAGATCTCAGCCTCTTGGAAACTCCACAGCCACTCCTTCTCCCAATGGACACTGCAAATGCTGTTCTTGGTGAGGTAGAGGAGGTTTTTGGTATCAGCTATGGAAGTATCAGGCAGCATTGCCCAGCACTGCTTGGAGACCAAGGCAGCAGAGGAATAACTGGCAGGTTTTGATACTCTAAAGGAGTGCAAGAGACAAACTGCTTGACTTCGAGCTTATTTCCAAAATAAAGCACTGACTCTAAGTCCCCTTCTTTAAGAGAAGAATGATGACAGTAGTAATAAACTGTACGTATTTATTTTTGAGTTGGCAGATGTGTGAATGCGGAGCGATGGTTGGGAAGAAAACGAACAAACCCTGGCAAGCAGCTATTTTTATAGCATAGTTTTGTTTTGAAACTTCTATAAGTTGGCAATGGAGTCATCATGAGACCTTTTATCCAGATAAGACCATGCCAAAATCTTCAGGAAACATCTTGTGTGTTTAATTTTTTATTTGCAAAAATAGAGGGTGGGAGGTGAATGAAGGCTCAGGGGAATGTTTGCAGATGTACACTGTCTGCTCTGTAAAGCACCAAATACTTTTTATTCTGTGGATGTAAATGGGACTCTTTCCAAACCTGCCACATGCCAAGTTCAAATATGGGGTAGCTCCAAGTCAGACCTTGCTCTGGATTTACTTGCAGGCTGGGGAGGGAGCTGTCGCCAGGCAGAGTAAGGGAAGTTCATGAACCTTAAGGACCAGTCTGAGATATCTCACCTTTAAGGTCAATGAGCCTGTTGAGAGAAGACTGGCTTTCCAGCCACTCCAAGCACAGGCATTTCAAAAAGAAGTCAAAACTCTGCCAGTCATGTTTTCCCTGCCTCCTACCCTCTCTGCCAGCACCCAAACAAAATCTGTTCACATGGGGAGCGCTGAGCCAAGAGGATGTCTGCTGCCTCTGCGCAGCTCCGGGCCCACTCCACTTCTTTATTAATTAACGTTTGCTCTTTGTGTTTAATGTCTAGGGAATGTCTGGACTTTCTTAGATGCTGTGCTATGTCATGAAAGTGTTGCTGTGTGAATGCATGCGCGTGTCCATCCCTAAAATCTGCACTACGAAGAAAACATTTTGGAATTAATTGTTGCCTCATAAAGAAAAAGTATTTTATGCTAAAAAATTAAAAACCAAGAGACCTCCATGTTGCCCCAGATAGTTTCTGCTTAATGAGACCTGTCAAAATTGTGCTTATTAGAGTCGTTCTGTAGAAATCTGTCATTTAGTTTGCCTACAGAGGGGAGGAAAGGGTTACCTAGTCTGCAAGAATGGAAATCTAAGATGAGAGATTTATAACAGACTCTGTGATGTGAACATTAGATAGTAATGTCTCAAAACTAAACTATTTAATCAGCTCCAGTTTCTACGTTAGTTTGACTTTAGCATGTTTGTAACCAAAGGGGCAGATGCTTCCTCAGGAGCCTTTCTTAACGTTTATAAGAATTAACTGGTTTTGTGTTGAGATTATTGAGGTCATCTTCATGTGTTTATTTGATTGTGATTTGTTCTCTTGTTTTCTTTGTAATGTTAATAACTTATCTTTAGGAGCATCTTCTCCTTGATTTTACTCCCTTTGTTTAAATTCAGTTTCTTTTAGCAAATAGGGACCAGAGGGAAGGGGGCAGGAATGGATGCCAGGTCACCATCTAAAAGCTTGACCACCTTCTCCAGATTTGCCCACAGTTCCCTCTCTAAAGATTCATAGCAAATTCCACAATTGTCACTCACGTGTACAGTTGCAAGTAGCCCATCGATGTTCCCAATGGAATTTGTTGGAAGCTCTCAAAGGACCCCACAGGTTCACTGAAAAGCAGGTGCCTTATTTACATTCAAGGCATGGCTGCACCATGAGGTTCAAATTAAAACCCTGAGGCATTAGTCACTAATTAGCTTCTGTGCTCATTGCATACCCATGGAGCCCGCTCTAGGCAGATGAAATACAGATGCCAAGCACTTTGGAGAATGAGAGAGAGGGAGAGAGAACAGAGAGAACAAAAGTTGGGGCAAGGCAGGAAAAAGGAACATAATTTATATCCAAGTCCAGGATGAGGAGGGGTCAGGAGACCTGAGGGAGGAAAACAGGCTGTCTGAAATGATCAGCAACAGCTAACAACAGTCATAACCCTGTCCAGAGTGAAGGCCAATAGAGAGCAGGTGAAGAAAAAGAGGAGAACAAGACAAAGAGCCTTAGGAGATGTCCATGTGCTCCACCAAGGAGCCAAAGAGGGTTCCACTTGAGCTTGGTGCTAGGGAGTCTTGCAGTACAGCTCCCTTCTAGACAAGGTTCATGTGGAAGGCATCGGGGTAGCACTTGTCCTGACTCTTTATTCTCAGGACAAGAGGACACCTTCAGCAATCTGACTCCCAGCCTTCAGAACAGATCTTCAGATGACACTTTAGAGCTGTAGGAGAATGACACCAAGAGATCGTTTCATCTTGCGACACAGGACTCACTTGTCTCTGATGGACTTATGTTTTAGTGTCCTCCTAAGTACCTCTGCTTACCTCTGTGTTTTTCAGGATGTCTGAACTTCTTCCTTTGAAGCTCCATTTCCCTTACAGTTCCCTAACTCCATTATAAAATATATCTAATCATTCCTTAGGCTGCTGACATTACTTGCAACCAGGAATACCGTGTCTGCATTATGTCTCTAGGTACAATAGGCTGGAATACACGTATGTGTCCATGACCCAGCGCGTGCAAACATTAGCTGGGAGCTTCTGCCATGTCAACAAGACATGGTTGCATGGGAACATGCAGACGGCTCACGTACATACTCCTGATGAGGAGGAAGAATTCATTCCCTGATGAGAACTCCTGGAGATTTGATGCTGGAGTTGGAAGGTGTGAGAAACGATAAGACATTGATTAGGTCTCTGAGTCAGCAAAAGATGCGCCCTTGCCACACTGCCGGCTGGCCTAGTCGCTCTCCCACTTGTTTGTTCCCTAACCTATCTCATGGGCTTATCCCCAGCCCAGCTGATACCAGATACAGGCAAACTACACACCGCAGCCCCTTTGCCAGCCTGTGGTGCGCCTTCTGCTGCCCTCACTCTTTTGCACCAGGAATAACAACACAGCAATGAACCAGCTTGAAAGAAAAAAAAAAACACAAGCAGCTGAGAACAATGGGAGTATAATGAGGAGAGGGAATCCTGGAGATGAAAAGTGAGATATCAGAGTTCCTGGGCGAGGAACTTCCTGGTTTTTTTTGAAGAGATGTGTTTGTTCATGTTCTTCCACTAAAAACATGTCACCTTGGCACCAGTCCTGTGTTTCAGTGATGGTGATGTGCTCACCGTGAGCGAGGCAGCAACCTCTGTAGCAGTGAGGGCAGAAGCAGTACAGTTTTTCATTTCTCTCTCGATATGACAGGCTTCTGTCAATGCTTACTTTTTTTTGTTGTTTCTTTCTTTTTTTCTTTTTTTTTTTTATTCCAGGTTGACCTTCACAGTGTCCGTTTAGAGCAAAAGGACTAACATGGTCGTGGAGGTCTGTGACCGTCATCACTGCAGCCAATTCCTGATCCTCGCTGGTTCTGAGCTCAGCTATTTGGGCCCAAAGGAGTCTCCTAAACTCCTCTGCTGCAACTGCCTTTTAACTAATGTGCTGTGAGGTTGGTGCATCTGTAGTGGGCACAGAGATAACAAGGAATTGGGGGAAGGGTGCAGAACACTTCTATCTTCTTCCCTGGGATCAGGTACCCTCAAACAGCCATGGGCATCTTTGAAAAATCAAATAATTTCACTCTTTCTCAAATTTGCAAGGGGAAACCAGGAGAGACACTGTGTGCTGCTGGTTGAGAGTAACATGAACACCACCCAACACATGCTGCAGGAGCCCAGTGGGAACTCAGTCGGATCCAGGGAGGCCACAAAAGGAGATCACTTGGGCTTTGGTGGGACTTGACATCAGATGGAGGTGGGGATGGGGTTGATCCAGGTTTGATGAGCGTGAGGAAGCTGGACCTGGGACAGAAATGTCCTAGAGGAGATGCAGTAGAAGAATAAGAGCTGTGGATCTGGGATCCTGCACAGGAAATTGGGATGTGTGGTGGGAAGGTGGGCACAGGTGGCTGAGATATCAGTGATGGGGATGGAAGGTGAAAACACGGTAAAGGAGAGCAAGATGGACAGTGTGGGTGTACCTCCTCCTATGCACACGCACACTGGCTTGCAAAGAGATTCCCAGAACCTCTCCTTTTGTTCTGAGGGACCCCAAAATTTCCTTCACACCTTGGCCTGACAATCCCCGGTGCAGTGGCACCTCTCATGGACCCACCAGCAATCCTAGAAAGAGTGTCTATACTGTGGTCTCCTAGCTGTAATGAAGCCAGAAGAGCACTGGTGTGCTCCAGAACACTGTCTCAGTGGGGAAGAGTCAGGCCATCTGCAGGCTGTGGGGTGCCTGGTGGGACCTGCCCCATGGGCAGTGGCCTTGCCCCACACTCACCTGCTGGTGTCACACACACCTCATCGGCAAAATGCCTGCTGTTAATAGCGCCTAATCCCAAATAACCCTAATCCCAAATAATGCCCTGCAGTCTTTATTTTCTAACCTAAATCCCATGCCTCAGCCTTGTGCTGCCTCCAGTCCTCACTTGGGGTGGTGTCACGTACAACCTCCGAGACATCTCTCCAGTGGTCTCGTCTTCCTTCAGACAGGTACAAGGGGTATGTCTGTGGGTGACAGGCTCTGCTGGAGTGAGCTGCAGAGATGTACCATCCCATAAACGAATAAGGATTACAGCTCTGACCTGGAGACGTGATTGAAATCTATTCGCTCTGTCCAACGTCCAGGTTAGTCTCGCTGCTTGTTGTAAAGTCAGCAGCTGCAGGTTTTAATTTGCAGCACAATGTTCCCACCTGCTTTGTGAAGTCCCAGTAGCCTGTCTGAGAAAGGCAGCCCAAAATGCCCACATGGCACCCCAGTGCTTACAAGGAGCTTTGCTGGTGCCCAGGGTGTTCACTCAGCAGCACTTGCTCTCAGAAGCACGGAGAGCTGCCAGAGCAGACTGACCTCCTCTCATTAACAACCCCCAACATTTTAAACTGGGCATAGCATGGACGTCAATCTGTTCCTTCTGGTGTTCATTTTTCTTTCCTGGAGACAAATGCCCACAAGTTTCCTTTCATGTTTGAATGTTGACAGTCCTCAGCAGCGCCTGTTTGAGGCCATTCCCCTTTCCAGCTGCTCTGGCAGTTGCAGTGCTGATACCAAGTGCAGATGAAAGGCCCAGCCTAAGAGAACGTGCTGCTGCTCTTGCACGTTTGGAAATGGAATTCATTGCAAAGCTGAGAGACGCATGGAGAAAGATACCTGCTTTCATTTTGCCTCCCACTGCTGCTCTTGGAGGCGGAGACGTTCATCTGAATTGAACCAGCTGCAGGAGGCGTAGCTGGAAGGCTGCAGACTTTCCTGCTTCCCAACTCCCAAACACAGGCACGGGCTTTCATGTCACAGGCTCAGCCTGGGCTGGCAAAAGCTGGTGCTGGCTGCGCATAGGTGAAATTTCAACCTCACCCGCTGTTAAGGCACATGAGTTCTGCTTTGTGCTTTGTGGTTTCTAAAAACGAAGAGAAATCTCTTCTTGTTCAATGTCATTCCTGCTGCAGTCAGTGGAGGTTGAAGATCCTTGATTAAAAGCTGCTAGAAGGGGATTGTAGGTCTTTGATCCTGAACCCTTGACTTTACCACCCTGGATCTACAAACTTGACCTTTATCTGTTTTCCTTACTTCCTTTACCTCCCCAGCCATATTAGAAAGCCTATGTTTTTCCACTTCCTCTACAGCTGAAGGGACACAGGAATTCTTATGAACAAATATTCAGGACACAATCTAAATAGGGAGCTGTATCTCGTAGATCATTTTCTTTTCTATGTTGCAAATGTTCCATTTTGTAGTGTAGTGCGTTCTGCAGATATATATTGTACAGAGTCTGGGATAGACCGCTACTTGTCATAGATGTTAAGATATGATCACACTGAACCAGATTTACTTCTCCCAATTCCTCATCAGGGCCAGATTTTTTTTTTTTGTGAAAGCAGTAAATTTGCACGTTACTCCCAAATAGAGGGATATCTGACCTAGAGCCAGAAAAGTTGTCATGATGACTGCTAAAATCCAATCTCAGTCTTTATTTATAATGAGGTTGAAAGAGAAGAATTTATATGGGTGTAGCCTACTCTATTCCTTATCACCTGCTCAGCTGTGTTGGTAAATTCACCAGAAGAATCCAAAGTATCCTACAACCTAATGTGAAGGAACACGCAAAACTCCAAATCCATTCCATTCTGTTTGCAAATGATAAAACTTATGTAGTAAAATGCCAAACTAAACCCTTGTATTTAAACAGCCCTTCTACTGGGATGCTCAAACTCCTGGTCCAAACTGAAGCCAAGCAGCATTGCAATATTTCCAGGAGTTGCTCAAGAAAGCTTCCTCCAGGGCATGGACCCGCTAGGTGCCAGAAGATGCTGGGAGCCACATCTGTTTGGCCAGCTTTTGGTGTGAACCCCTGCTTGGCAGGATGAATTAGACCCTTAATGGCTGCAGAAAGGCTTTGGAAACAAAAGTTTATATTTATATAGTACATTTCATCCCAAAGGACCTTAAATCACACCACAAAAACTTTACATAAACAACAGAACTGAAATGCAGCTGCGTCAGGAGTGGAGCGTGGCAGCCAGCTGGCGTACGTTAGCAGGACAAATATAAGAGATGTGACTATTTCTGGCCAAGGACACCAGGGCAAACCCCTCTAATGCAAAGTGCCTTCAAAATTTCAAAGTGTAGTTTCACTTTAAATAGTGATTGTGGCTAAATAGATCTTTTGTAGTCAATTGACTTGTTCCCAGGCACATGTGGGGAACTCACTAAAATAAGGTTTGGCTACATTTTATGCCTGCTAAGGCTGCAGAACTTCTTCACCCAATATAGCACATTTCTACTCAACTCCAGCCCTGTTCACAGACTTGTAAGCCTTTCTTAGCCAGCTCTCACTTCTGAGGATCGAAGACACAGAAAAAGCCGCTCTGGCCACTCAGCATGGAGTGGCCAGGACATTTGAAGACCTTGCCCTAAAGTCCCTCACAGAACAGGCTGTGCAGCATCTCTCTGGGCTACATGAACGTTTTACAACCCTGAAAGGTGAACAGATGGTCCTCCATAGCTGGATCCTTGTGTGCGAGCCATCCCATACTTCGGCATCCACCCTCCCGAGACATCCCATTGCGTTGCCACACGGTTTAAGTGCTACTAGAGCACTCCCTGGCATGATTTTGGCTCAGTTTGGGGGATGTGAACAATATAGGGACCATTCCCCAAGAGGCAGGATAGATGAGGAGAGTTTAGCCATGCCACTTGCCCTTAGGGCCAAGGAAAAAGCTCCCAGACATTTGATTTATTAACGTACCTGTGGCCTTTGAGAAGAGAGGACCCATTCAGCAGCACACTGCATGTTGGATGGACAAGGAAGAAAGAGGTCAGCTGGGAGCCAGATGTCTTTCAAGGAGCCTTCCAAGCTGGGGCACAACTCTGCTGGACCTTCATTTGACATAATATGGGGCTGTAACCATCCTCCCTGTTCCACCCCCGGCAGCAGTACTGGCACCAGTGCAACCACACACTGACTGGGAAAGGGGGCTGGTTTGTCTGAAGGCTGAGCATTTTTTCCCCATGGCGTTAGCTTTCGGCCAACTCAGCTCCTTGCCCTGGCTCCCTGTCAGCCCCAGGTGTGCAAGGCCAGTACAGCTATGGCTGGAGAGGAGGAAGAACTCCATGGCAACCCCGTTTTAGATTGGTTTGTGCCACTGTGGAACAACCTCACATTAGAGTTTCCCTCCCTACAAAGGTGGGATGAAAGAGGCAGCCTGCCTGCCTCAGAGCCAGCTCTCCAGCCTCTTCCCTGCCTACCCTTCTCGTGCTACCCCATCACCATGCTCCATTCTCACACAGCCCATTTTCCTACCAGCCAGCCCACCCAGCTTTGCCAGTGCAAACCCATATAAAACTCAGAGGAGCCTTTCCTATTGTTAACAGTTTTGAAGTGGTGCTTCTCTCTCAGAACTGTAGGTCCCTTCCAACACAAACCATTCCATGATTCTGTGTAGGAATTCCAAGTACACCGCAGAGAGCTAGTAGTAAGGCTTCAATATGGTTAGTTCTGCTCATCTTCAAATTCATTGCAAAGCAGCGTTAAAGGCCAGTGTGACTTGGAGCAAAGCTGCCAAGAAGGTAGAGATGGCATTTCAGGTGCCCAAAGTATGGAGCTCCTGGCTGCCCCCTCTGGGATCCCAAATTCATGGCTACCTCCAACTAGCTGAGCAGGACATTGGCCAAGACTTTCTCATGATCTAACAGAAAGATGGACCTCAGTGGGTTTCCCTACAGTGAGAAATCCACTTTTCTTGTCTGCTCATGATTTATTGAAGGAGCAGCACAGTCTGGACTGCAGCCCCAGGCAGCTTGACTGCAGCCAGCACCGCCTCTATAGCAGGGGCGGCTGCCCCTTCCCCATGACACCTGTGGATCCTGCTCTGAGGTCCAAAATCACATGGGAGGAGAGGTGGGAAGGATTCACTGTTTCGTGAGTCTCCCAAAGGTGGGGTAAGGCTCCAAGGGTGGCACCTGAGAGTGGGGCAGCCAGTCCTTTCCCTTAACTCAGCTGCTGTTGGGAAGGGACAAAGTCTGCCCATACCTTTGCTGACTCTATAAGATCGACGCCTGAAGCATCCTGAGAGGACCTGAGAGAGAAGAAAGGGAAAAAGAAAGAAGGAAATGTTCGGTGACCTCATCTGAGCTTCGAGAATTGCGGAAATGTGCAGGACAGGAGCATGATGCTCTGGGAGGAGCAGGGGCAGGGGAACGCAAGACAGCTCTCTACCTGATCAAAGAACTGGTGCAAAAGTTGTTCATGGAGGTGGATCCAACCTTTGATGTTGCGAGTAGATTACAAAGCCATGCCGCACCAGTTTCTAAGATTCCTAGATAGGGAAAGCTGGTCACACACACTGGAAGACTCTCCACAATGTGCCAAGAGCTCCCAGCTCTATGTAGTGAAATCTCCTTGTCCTTCAATTTAGCCCCCTTGCCTTTGCTTTGTTTGCACGGTATTCAAGCATTGCTTTTTCCAGGGGAAAAAGAAAATAAAAATTGTCTAATATTTGTCTTCATTTTAAAGCTGAATTTTTAGGTTTGTTTTAGTGCACCAGCATTATCCAACACGTAGTCCAACACATAAAATGGATCATGACCTAGAAAAGGCCTACAAAGCCTACAAAAGCCTACAAAGTGGAATGATGCTGCAAGCAGGGAGGGAAGCCCCTCAGGCTAGCACTTAGGCACTCAAACTGGTTATGCACAGGTTCCACAATTTTACACATTCATGAGCGTACACAGGCACTCAGAAGAAAAATCTCACCAAGCAACACCACAGAGCCTGCCCCTCTTCCCCGTCCCCTGCCTCCCAACATGGGGCCCTGCAGGAGATTGCGCTACAGTGCCATCAACGTTTCCCCCAAGCAGATTCACATCCATGATGGTATGAAAAATTAATAAAGGAGTAGAGAGAGCACTAACAAATGATGACGTATCTCCCACAGTTCACTGACATCCACCATTCTATTTAAAATGAAGAAAGGTATGGTGAGCGCGCAGGACTCGCACCGCGCAGCAAAGCGAAAGTCCCACGCAGCTCAGTGGGTCACGTCACTGTATCAGTGATGCCATGTAGCACAAAATCATGACAAATATTCCCAATATTACGTCAGGCCTGTATTCAAGGTGTTGCTGTCAGCATTGGTGTAAGAGAGCTGCCTGATGCACGCTCTGGAAATTGCTGCTCTGATGGGTGCATGACACAGGCTGCTAAAACAGCATAGAAGCATCTGAGCCTCTGCTCTCCGGCTGAGGCAAGTACCTCTTGCTTTCTGGTGCAGCGAGGGAGCAGCTGGAGCTGTGGACCATGAAGCCCAGTTGATGTCTCCATATAGCTCGTGATGATGGGGAGCTGGGCTGGACTGCTGTCCTGTCGCTGCTCCTGCATTCAGAGAACAGGATTTTCCTATGATCGAGATGGCCCACCAACATCTTAGTCATACAGAAAGGGTGCAGGCAGGACCTTCTGGAAGCTAAAAGAGAAACCCTGGCAATGCTAATGACACTCTTGAGATCACAGTCCTCTTTACAGAATCACAGGGGTTGGAAGTGACCTCGAAAAAGCATCTAGTCCAACCCACCTCCCAGAGTAGGTCACATATGAACGTGTCCAGGCAGGTTCTGAATGTCTCCAGAGAAGGAGACTCCACAACCTCCCTGGGCAGCCCATTTCAGTGCTCTGTCACCTTCACTGTGAAAAAGTTTTTCCTTATGTTTACCTGGAACCTCTTATGCTCCAGCTTGCACCCGTTGCCTATTGTCCCTCTTCTTTTTTCTTCAGCAGTGGAAAGGTGGCAATCTGGTGAACTATATACCCTGTAAAGACCAAGACCTCCGTAAGGTTTTCACAAGGCCTGAAGTACAACAGACAATCTCTAGATGAAGTTTTACTGGAAGGTCTCGATGCTTGAGGTACCAACATTGAGATTGTTTGGTCCGCCCCATCAAGGCCAGGGCTGTACCCAGTTACTGGCACCTGATTGTATTTATTAACTTCAGGCCTTGGTTGAGGGTTATCAACAGGAAGGTCTGTGCTGCCAGCTCAGACAGTGAAATGAGGGACCTTCACACGTGACACCAATAACATGCTGGGACCTGGGGACTTTCGTATGCTGCCCTGACAACACTTTTCTGGATGGTGATGGCATTCTGCTTTTGATTAGGCAGCCTGATGCAGTGGCTCTCAGGTGAACTGCATGTGGAAACTGTCTCCTCTCACCTTGAAGCAGGTCCTATGGGCCAGTGGTGACCCTCAGCATACTTCTCTCCCACCTGGGACAGAAAGTGCATGATGAGGGAAGACATTTGAAAGGCAGTTCTTCCAGGAAAGCACCTTTCTCAGCTGTATTAAGCTCTTTCCGCCCCTCTTCTGCCTCCTTGTTCCTCTGTACTGCTGTTGACAAGAAAGAGGAAGCAATAAAATTGGCAGCCAAAATTGCACGGGAGAGTTGTGCCTGGCTGAAAAACTTGCAGGTGTCCAGCACAGACATGTTAAATATCCTCACACTGATTGCCACCTATGCCCAGTTACCAGTCCAGTTACCTTGGGGAGAACTGGTTTGTTTGTAGTTATTTGTTGGGAACTTGAACAGTGACACCACCCAACAGCTGAATCACAGGGGTTTGACGGTGTGAACATCTGGGTGGAAATCAGTGACTTCTGGCTATGCTCTGTCATCTGCCCCACTGTGTGCCATGGGAGCCATCCCACAGCCCAGCAGCTCCACTGGGTATCATGGGGTCTCAGCTCACCCTATGGGCTGGAGTCTCTTCCCTCCCTTTCCCCAAGCAGAAACAATGAGCCAGGAAGTAAAATTGTGTTCTTTTGGAGACTGCTCTGGCGTACTAGTTTATATGAAGCAATTACATTGCGACACCACACTTCAAAGTAAACTCCTTTGTGTAGCCAGCTCTGAAAAGAGAAAAGAGCTTCTCCCTAGATCTCAGCTGAGATTTGGGCCCACACTTCTGAGGGAGCTATCAACTCTTTTCATTTAGACCATGGAGCTACCTCCTTGAAAAAGGTATCAAGCTCCACTTTGATTATCAGTTTCTAGTCTCTACACTGAGCTGAATCAAAGTAATTTAAATTGTGACTTTGATTCACATTCCCAGAGCTGGCTTAAGATGTAGTTTCATGGGCTTCCTGCTATTTGCTATCATCTGCTTGCTGGAGATTCATACCTCTCCAGCAGAGCTGGATGTGTGTGTGTGTGTGCATCTCTGGACTTTAGTGTTCACAGCTTCCCAAGACAGTATTGAAAGGCAAGCACTTGTGATCAGGAATAATGGTGAGAGCTGATAAATTAACATATGCCTTCAAATGCTCTCAGTCTGTTCTCCCGGATAACATACTCAGGATTCTGCTTTAGCAGTGTTTACACATCCCCCTCTCCAGTTGTTTACATCATACTTTCTAATTACCTTCCCAGAGATGTTTGGTTGTTTCTGGTAATGATGTAATCTTTGCTTGTATTGCTTTGTCCACACAGTTTCCTTATTGAAGGGCTTTGGAATACTTCCTCCTCTGATTTTATTTCTCCAGCTCTTTAGAAAATGCTCTCACTATTTTCTCATCCAGCAGTGCCCAGAACTTTTGTCTCAGGGAAGAATGTGGAAACAGCTGACTTCCTGCCATTAAAGAAGCCTCTCATTGTACAACTGGAATCGAGACAGATTTATTCAATCTACACTTGCTACAAAATAGGTTGAATCTTCAGCTGTGCTAATGCACTATTTAGTCTGAAAAAGTGAGGGGACAAAGGCTGAAACAAAACCTTAGGCCTCCTTTAGCTATCTTTCTCAGATGTCACAGGGGCTTCCATTGTAGCCCATGTGTAACTTTGCATCAGTTTAATCAAAGATGCCACATTAGCTTGGGATGTACAGACTGGTGTGTCTCAAAGCTTGAGTGTGTCCCATCACAGTCCTCTGGGGTGGGTGTATGGGCATAAGCAGGGTCATATAAGGCCCCCTGTGCATCACCTGAGCAGTTGAAGGGGGCTCAGGCAGGGATAGGACCAGTTTGGTTCAAATCTGATGCCTGGCCAGAGGATGGGAGGAAGATGAAAGAATTTAACTATGGTGTGCCTCTGCCAGAGAGATTCACTGTTGTGAAGTGAGTGGGTCACTGGAAAGGCTCTAAGGTGTTATTTTTTCCCAGTTCTCTCATTTGCTTGCTAGATCACCTTCAGCAAATCAACCACCTACTCAATGCTATTGATGCAAAGTCTAAACAATGGGCGTAAAACTATTTACCTCCAAAACCACTTTGAGATCCACCAGTAGGATGTGATATTTAAGGCCTCCCCTCGCTCCTTCTACCTGAATGCTGATTTCTTTCTTATCAGCAGATACTAAATCATGGGATGAGACAAAGAGTGTCCCGTTTTCCTCCAGCTGTCCCACAGCTGTGCGTCTTGGGCATGCTACTGGGGTGTGGGAGAGGAGGGTTTGAACTTCCTGGGGCTGTGGAAGCAGCTGTGCTGACTGACAAAGGCTGACAACCCTCACTGCTACATCACCACCCAAGGTGGTGAGTCACCACCACTCAGTGCTTGTGCTGGTCATCATCATCCCACAGTGAGGTGGCAGAACTAAACCTCCCTGTGTCCCAGTTCCTTCAGGGCAAAAGTCTAGCGTCCTCCCACAAGTGCCTGATGGAGGCAGATGCGTGGGAAACTGCCCAGGTTTTGCACAAAAACATCTGGGACAAGCACCCACAGTGGGGGACACCAGTTCTGCTAGGAGGGACAGATCTCTGGCAGAGGGATGGGAACAGAGATCTAGGAACCTGTGAAACCACACCTTGAACTGGCTCTGGAAGTGCATATCAAAGCCATGATGTAAGTTAAATGGATGCAGCTTCTGTCTTCACACAAGCCCTCTAATCTTTTGAGCTACCAAAGGCCTCGAGGAACCATCGTGTTAGATAAAGGTTACCAAAGGGCAGGTTGCTCCGGCCTGTTCTTGCCCTTGGCAGGCAGGGAGAAGCTGCGTGGGGACGGCAAGGATGTCTCTCACTCCATGAATGAGAGGCACCTTTGGACAAATTGTGGAGGCAGCTTTCTGATGCTTTTCTTCCATCAAAATGGCACAGAGGAGATCCACGGGGACCAAAAACTCACCTGGGCTTTTTTTAACTTTTAGGAGGATTAACATAGATTTGCATTTGAGAAATCAGGCTAATTCCAGTCTAAAGTGCAGGACAATTCCCCTGGGTTCCCAAGAGGGTAACATCATAACCCATTATTAGCTGTGCCAGTTACAGTTATTTCCTTCCCACATTTCCTTTCAGGTGACAGACTCGAATGCAATTGCTTTTCTTCCTGAGAGCACTATTTTTAAAACTGAAGAATTGAATGTTATTAATAAAGTAGGTGTTGTACTGTGCAGCCCATTCCATAATGGAGTGTTTATAGTGCCAATGCTCTCACCCAGTCCATTTGTAATCAGAAGTAATGGTACCACTTCACCATTTGCTCTACTTGAGGGTGCTGCAATAAATCCCAATGAGGCACAGCTTTGCGGCAGCTGGCAGATGATTTAGAAGCTTTGTGCATTTTTACTTCTTTAATGTTTATACTCTTTCATGTTTATACTCCTTATATGAATGTTACCAGTCCCGAGGATTCAGCCGCTATGAATCAAGCCTTAAAAAATAATGAGATTTTACAAAATGTGTACATTTGAAGCCTCTTTTATGGGCCTTCACATGCTTCAGCCTTTGCGTCGTGCTGTCAGGCTTCCCTCGTTTTCCTGACACGAGCTTGCTTTAAGAAAGGAAAAGGAAAGCTGAGATTCATACGTGATCATCTGATTCCAACAACTGGCCCCTACCAACATCACCTGACATCAGTGAAACTGGAGATAATGTACGAGCAGTCGGCACCGTCAAACGGATCCTCAGTTGTTGTACAGACCAATGTAGCTCAGCTAAAACAATATCACGCAGAGCTTATACATCCTTGGTTTTCTGTGGGAGTGAAAGCCTTCACCTCCAGCTGCTTGCTGCCTTGAACTCCTCATGTGGAAGGAGGAATGAAGGGTAGGATTTTGAGGTGTTAGCAACAGAAGCCACTGGCCAGCATGTCACGGACTGAGCACATGCATGTGCCACCCTTGTCTTGTTGGCGAGGGATATTCTGCAGCACACACTCCCCCAGCCACCAGTTTATTGCTCTTACCTGCTCCACCAGTGCAAGTGTCTATGAGGTCGCAGGATGACGTGGGTAAGGGAATCGAGCCAGGTTAAAAATAAACCATGCCGCTCTCTCCCTCCTTTTCTCCCTTCCTCCCTCCCTCCCTTCCTCCCTTCTTCCCTCCCCCCCCTCCCTCTTCTTTTCTCGGTTTTAAAGAATTACTTTAAACCTGGCTCGGCATCCTGCTCCTGCTCAGGGGTTGGCACTGCAGCAGTAGCAATGACCTGGCTGAAGGAGTAGTGTGGTTGCAGAGCGTTATGAGTAGGAGGCATCATTCTGACTATCAAAGAGCTTTCTTAGGGCTGATTACAGACCAAAGAGTGCGTGTGCATGGAAAATAGAAATAAAGGAGGAAAAAAAACAGAGGAGGGATGATGTGTCATCTTTAGTGGTAGTAAGGAAGAAACTGAGTTGGGAGGAGTGTTTGTTGGAAAGGCGGGCTCGGCTTCCTTGTAGCACTCACGGAGACATGATTTTGAAGAGGTTTTTTGTAAATGAGGAAGACTGCACCTATGAAATGCCTGACACTGGCATCAGTTCCTCTTAAAACTCAAACAAATTCCCAAATTTAGTTTGGCACCTCACTGAAACAAAGAACAACTGTGAATGGATTTGACTCTATATTTTGCACATTTCTTAGCACCAGGGTGCAGGACTCTTTGGATTGAGACTGGTGGCTTTAGGAGCAACTACATTAAGAGGACAAAAGGGTGCCGATGGCTGGGAAGCAGAGTGGGAGGGGGCAGCGACATCCTCTTCTGTCCTTCTCCAGGTAGTTTCCCTTCCTCAGTCCCAGTGCTCAGTGGCTCTTTTCTAATGCCTCTAGAGCTCTTGAGCCCAACATCTAAACATGTTTACAACTTTGTCTATTTTTCATTCTTTTCCTAAACTGTCAATGGCAGTTGTCCCTGCTTTATGCTGCTCCTCCCCTAACTCCACACTACGATGTCCTTGTGCTAGTGCTCTCCACTGATACGTTTTTCCATTTCTACTGCTCTCATCTTTTCTTTCTGTTCTTTCTTTATCCCCGTCTCCCTTAGTTTTCTTATCCCCTTGCTGATTAGCCCTTTCTCCCCCTCTACAATTTTTACTCTGACAAGTCTTTCCTGACTCAGAAACTGAATTTCTAAACAAAACACAGCCAAGCAGAAAAGCTAATATTAACAGTCCTGTTACAAGTGTTATTTCTGTAGGTGTGAACTGTAAGTGTGTGCAAGAGCTCTCATCATTATCTTGCTATGTGTTTGTAAGATAATTACTTTCCCTTAGGGTCCACCTCCATTACCTTTTAAAAGTGTCCCCTAGTGACAGAGACTGCATTTCCCTTTCAGTATGTTCAATTTCCAGCACATCTGATTGCTCCTGCAATATAAATGCCACATAATGGTCAAAATAATACATGAAGCCCTCGTTGCCTGCAATCTTAGGATGTCTGGAGTTGTACATTCCACAAGTATCTTTCTGTAATGATCACCCGCTTACCTAGCACTAAGAAACTTGGAGCATCCTCCAGAGGTGACAAGGTGCTCTTGTCCTCATGCCACACATTAAGAAAACTGACACGCCACAGGGACATGTAGCGTGCCCCTGTGGACAAGGTGAGGGGAGAACCGATGTCTGCTGAACCCTTGTGCTATGCCTGAAGCATTTAGCCTCATTCTCCTTCCTGCACAGTGGTGCAAAGTGAGATGCAACTTTAGAGAGGAGTGGAACCAGAGCCTTCATGGGCCAAACGGTTTTATCAGTTCCCTGAATGCATCCATGGCACTCAGTGGATTGGAACAGGGGAAAATGAGAAGGGGATAATACAAAGTCCGCCTCTGTTTACTGACATCTTTTATTTCTTTTGTAAATAATGCTCTCAGCCACTGTTTCCCGGGCGGGAATCTGGAGGGGATCACCATCTCCATGTGGACTTATGTAAGAAAGGCAGCAGCAGATCCCTGACATTTATTGCTGTACTTCAGCTTGGAAACTTTGGTTGGGACACTGCACAAAACATTTATCTGAGTTACTTTCATTTTATTTAATTAAATAATTAATACCTCAGGGGAAAAAAAAAGTTCATTTCACTCAGGATGGGGAGTGCTGGGGCACAAGCGGAAGTAAGGCTGAGGTGCTGTCAGATGCAGGTTTATTCCTGTTCTTATTTTAGCTGAACCATTGCAAACCTCCTCGGTAAACAGGTGATAGGACAGTGTGTTTACAGCGAGTATCCCACGTGGCACTGCTGTACTATGGATTAGGTAACGTCACTGATTCACCGCAGAGTTATTGGGCCACCTTGTCCCTTCCCTTGCCAGGGCAACAGTCTTCACTGTTTACACACCTCTGGGTTTTGCACACCCTAATTAAGCTTCTCAGCTTTTCCGTGAGGGTAGGTGTAATCATCAGCATTTTTCAGTCTGAGAAACAGATCTTCCTCCCAGGGACATCAAATTGTTTCCTCTGAATTTTTCTAGGGGTGCTGACAGCTCCTTTCACAGAGCCACGCTCTTGTAGGTTTGAGAAGGTAACGCCAGGCCTAGGGAGTTCCTGGCCAAAACTTCCATACCTACACTGGATATTGGGTACCTAGGTCCAAAACAAGCCAAAATGAGTGAGGTTTTAGTAATCCTGCCATAAGCATGAGCTACATGCCTAAAGGGACCCCCTTTGATGGTTTTAGAGAATTGTGCTCCGTTCTGGTTTAATAAAAGTGGGATTCTACTGGATATACTGACCTACTCAGATGGGCAAAGTCCATGGTGACTTCCAGGGATCCAGCATGGAACTTTCTCTGCATGACTGCTCAAGCTACACAAGCATGAGGTGGCCAAGCATGAGGAAGAGAGGGTCTGGATGCTTTCTTTCAGCGAACGTCCAGGCATCCAGTGCTTTTTTCCCAGTTTGTGTTCTCAGCTGAGCTGGATGCACAGGAGCCTGTATCAGCCACATGCTACTTATACAAGGACACATGGTTGTATCTGTGGCTCTCCCCATGCTTAATGGAGACAATCCACATTTATAATGGAAATACCAGACAGCAGAAGTCAAGAATGTGACAGCTAATTATATTCCTTCAGCATTCCTGTATTGGTATTTTGTTTATTGAGCTCTCCCATTCCAGCTCAAGGTTCAATACACAGGCCTAGTTCCTGACCTTTTCCAGGATTTCTGCTTTTGTGGAGGACTTCTGCTGAGACAGCTTTGTACATCTTCTACTCCTATTGAGTTGAACATACTTGTCCCATTCAACACTCCCAGTAGTTTCTATCATTCAAAAGCAGCGTTGCCAGAGGTGGGTTTTTAACCCAGTTTCTCCCTTGTGACTTTAACGTCAACTTTCAGCCTGAAAAAGTATTTACAGCTGTGTTATATAAGCTAATGAAAAACAGTGTTTGATATTAATGTACTGGCACAGCTTTATGGAGAACAGCAGTGGAAATAGCCATGTGGTAATAAACAGGCTACCTGATATGGTTTATTGTTTAACCCTTTGCTTACTTTGAGAAACTTACGCTCATGTTTCCAAGTGCCTGAGCCCTCTGAGACACGTGCATGCGTTGGGTGAGTCACCTAAACCTGACTCTGGGTCCCCTGTGAGCCTCAGAGTAGCTCAGTGAGAAAGGAGCCTTCTCAAGCAGGGACTGCTTGTATTTCCATATGCTTCACAGCACAGAACACACCATAAACAGAGCTTCAGTTTCTAAGCTAAACAACAGGTAATTTTGGTTTTAAAAAAAGGGCAAGAAAATGTCTGGACATTAGCAGGTTTTCCCTCCATCAAAACCAAAACAAAAGAGAGTGAGAGTTTTTATATTACTGCAAAATTGCTTTTCTCACATGTGGCTGTGGTAGTTTTCTAGCCCGTGGTTGTAATGGCATGATGAGCTATTTATAACATGCTAGGAAAAATGTTTCCTTCTAAAGCCCATCACAGTAGCACAACAACAAGCCTTGAAACCTGTCTTTCTTATATCCCAAAACCGCCCAATGGAAATGATTTTTATATGCTGAATGTTGTCATGAATATTAAAGCCTTTTCTAAGGAAAAGCTGTAAAACATAACATCCGTACGCTGCGCTCTGCACACACGGCTGCACAACCCGATTAGGCCACACGGCAGTAAAAACGCCCCTGCCTGGTCGAACAAGAGCTTCTGGAGTTGTTACTACAACTGAAGCCGCTCTAGTACCAGAGCGAGGGTGGGAACAGCGTGAGAACAGATAAGCCTTTACGGTAAATCAGCTATAACATGGCTTGGCTCCAGACTAAAGTAATAACTAACCAGTTTTATGTTAATTATTTGCTATCCTTTTACACACAGCAATAGTTCCAAGCCAGGACTAAGCATCAATAACCACAGTGCATGGTTTCCTTTCATAACATCTCTACTTTTTTTTGACAGACTACATCACTTTCTTATAGACAGTTGTGAAATTCTGAGTTTTGCTTTTTCTCTGGCTTCTTTCATGCAGCCTCTCATGAAGTAATATTTTAGAGTATGCTTGTAAGGATAAAACACAGGCCCTCACATATGTGGGTAGTTCATTCCATAGTTTCTGTGCATGTTATATAGTAATCTACCATTACACACTGACTGCAAAACAGTCACTGTCTCCTGAGTGCCTCAGTAAATCTGCTTCAGTTAAAAAAAAAAATTTCTGTATCTGGAATGCAACCACCAAGAAGGTGGGCAGCAAAACCACAGAGCCCTTCTCCAACCTCCTTCAACCATCCTGACCACAAGTCCCCAGTCCCAAAATCACAACGCATCGTCCCATCAGGGAAGCCAACCCAGCTCTTTGTGGGAGCGACTGAGAAAATAGCCAGCTTTGAAAAGTCAGCACATTTTTTCCCCCATGGCTACGTTTTAAAGCTGATATACCACAGCAGCAGTGGCAGGGGCAGAGACAAGTGCCAGAGAAAGGAATACCTGTAATGAGCAGTGCCTCGATGCTTCCCTTAGAGGAGCCATGGTCTGAGACCTGTCTCCATCGCAAAAAAAGATCACAGCAGGAATCCAATGGCTGTGATGCACGCTTTCTCCCTAAACAATTCCACCAAAGAACTCTCTGCCCCTTCGAAATCTTGACCTAAGGAGACCTTTACGGACACTTACATGAATAAACTTCTCTGAAGTGCTTGTGGAAATGTTGCTCTACGTCTCTACCAGCTTGGTCTCCACCAGTAGGACTTTTGGTCCTCCGCTGTGACTTGTCTAGTCCTTCAGGGCTGATATACACTTGGAAGGATCACCAGCATAGTTCTACACTCTAAGTGTCCCAGTGACTCCTGCAAGTGGGAACACATCAAAAAACATTTTTGGTCAGAAGTACAGGATTACTGGCATGAGTTTTGGGTCACTGTAGGTTTTTGTGGATGATGCTTAGAAATGCAACCGAATGCCTAACAGACACTCCTTCTAATATTTGATCTACACTTTGTACAAGTATAAATGGCTAACAAGAAACCAAGACAGAAGATTAGGCCCAAGGGAGATAAGCTTTAATAAGTCTGCAGTCTCCCCTGGGGGATAACTTGTGCAGCTGTTAAATAAAGCAAACACTATTGGAATTTCTCAAATAACATGGATTAATAACAGGAGGAACCATTTTCCACTATCTGAGTGGGACACACATTGCTTCATGATATTGCTTCAGTGTGGGAAGAGAGAAAAAAAATCATGTTTTAATTAAAATAAAATGTAAATAATGGAAGACAAAGGAATCATTAAAGTTCTTCCAGACTACTTCAGAAAGTGCTGCTGTTGGTAACAATAGGCAGAGCTCATTGGGGAAGAATGAAAGGTGGACAAGTCAGAGGATATAGAGATGAAAATTGAATGGAAAATGCTTAGAATCAGGCTGACAGCTTGCTTAGTAGAGCTCTGTGCTAATGAATATTAGCACGTATGTGAGCCCACCTAAGTGTTGAAGTCTTTTGGGGGGGTGGGGTGGGGATGGTTGACAACTTTTCTGCTATTAGTCTACCTGGCTCCCTGCAAGCCTAGGTTCCCCACTAACAGCAGGCACAGTCTCAAATTGCCTGCAAAGCAGGAACAGAACGGGACTTTGGAAAAATTATTCTACAAATCAAACCTTGTTGGAGAAACACAGGGGCAGGGCTGAATGCTCTGAGGTCTCACAGGTTTCAATGACAAAGGAGTTCCCTGGCTCTGAAAATCAACCCCTTGGTGCACAAATGGCAGCAGTGGGCCAGCAAGGACCCACAAATCCCCTCGGAGAATGGCTGTTCCACCAGCCAAATTCATGGACTTGAACAGCAATATACCTCACAAAAACGAACGGGACAGAAAACCAAGCCCGTGTCAGGCTGTGGAAGGGGTAGCTCTGAGAACTAGAGCTTGCATTACCACACAAACAAAATGATGACTTTGTGAAAAAAAATATACAGGAAGAGTGTTTGGAATGAGCCCAGCTCTTGCAGCCCTCATTTTTCTGAATGTGTTTATTTGTTTTAGTCTATTTATGGCCTCTAGTTTTCAAGAGTATCAGATTAGGTTTCACCTTGGATCTTCCCAGCCTACAAATGCCCGAGTCAGGCCCTGGCTGTGGCCCAGCTGGCCTCTGCCCTAGTTACTCGCTGTAATGCAGCCAGGGCTGGACTATCATTCCTTTTCAGGGCTCAACCACACCACCAACTTTTGATCATTAAAGGAAATGAACTTGAAGCTACATTTAAATAAGCAACCAAGATTTGTGGGCAAGGGCATCAAGATTACAAAGCAGGCGGTCTCAGAGGTTGGAAGGCACAGTGTATGGTGCCGCTGATTCCGGAGCGTTCTTTGTCAGGAGTATAAATGATGGCAAGAGGTGTGATGCAGTGAAGAATAAAATCCCGAGCATTCAACTTTCAAGGAAATTTGTAAAAGCCACTGTCTCAACAGCCAAGATTTACATGTGTCTTCTGAGAAAGAATTACTTTTATATGGGAAAGTAATCACCCCCTGCACGGCTGAGCTAATGATGTATAAAATAACTCCGACAAGCCGAAGCCCAACAGTGAAGAGGAAAGGGAATCCAAACAAGCTACTGGTGACCAGAAAACAACTGAAAGCAGATCGCTAGCAATAAATCTTGACATGACAGTGAAGTTGGACTCATCTTACAAAGAGCAAAGAGTAGAGAGAGAGTTGCTAAGGGCAGATGGTAGCGCCTTTCCTAGTGATATAAACACAGATGAATGCGTATCGTTTCTGAGTACTGTATATGGCCCTGCCTATTTCAGCAGCATAAATAACTAGAAAGAACATTAACACATTTCTAGGGATTGAGTTTTAATTGTTCTGTGGTTTATAACTATTGATTGTATCTAATTCTATTTAATGTAGCTACAGCTTCAAATATTCTACATTATGAAAATTCTAAAGTTCATCTGGCAGCATTTTACCTGCCAAGATCTGAATTTCATGTTAGTGGTTATTCTGCAGTAGCTGGTGGCAAAACAAACCTACTGCAGCATAACAAGAGGTTACCTCCTTTACATGGTTATATTTAATCTCTTCCGATGCTTGTCTGAGTTGTAGCTGAGTACAAGGAAAAACAGAGTCTGCATTCAAATCATCGCAAGTATGAACAGTAATGGCAACATTCATAAGAATAATACATAATTCTTGCATCTGCCTGTCTGAGGAACCCAGGAGTTTTTTATATTTTACATGTAGATAATCCTTTGTTCAAATAGGTTGTTGTGTAGAAAAATCCATGAAAAGCAGGAAATCTGCCTCATTATAAGAAGTATCCGAAGAACGGTGACCCTGATCATACTGAACATATGATCACACACCTAAAATGAAAAAGCTAAAAACTACGGTATGTACTCAAAGAGAATTTGTTTAAAATTCCTTTGGGGCTATCTGTGGCCATAGGACTGAAAAAAAAATCCAGAGATTAGAATGACTTGCCAAAAAACTATGTCCATATCATTACACATGAAAAAAACTTTCATTTTTCAGTACTATTTATGGGTACATTTGTTTGTAAACCTATTTTTAAATGTTCTTTTCCACTTTTTGATATTTACTTACACTATTTCACAGTTCTTCTCTAAGAACAAAGCTAACATCTCCAGATGGCAAATATAAACATCAAAGTGTGAACTGCCACTCAAAGACACGTGGGAAACATTTGCTAAAGCTACATACAGTTTTAGAAGAATTTCAACAGTAGAGTAAGAATTCTTCTGATTGCACCATTAATAGTGGCCCAATAGATCTAGCTGACATGTTGGAGGTGGTGAGCTGCACTCAAATGCTTTCCTACCCACAAAATGGCACTTATTTGGGGATTGTTACATGCCCAGGACATCATGGAGTAATTTAAAGTTATGAATTACACAAACTGTGCTACAAAATGCAGGGCACATTAAATGACATACAAGAAACACACACATGTGCATAGTTAGGAAAGTGTGTGTGGGATTCAACCTTTTTGTAGAATAAATATTTGAGATTTTTACAGTTTTTCATCAAATCATAGAATTGTTTTGTTTGGAAGAGACCTTCAAGATCATCAAGTCCAACTGCTAGCCCAGTACTGCCAGGTCACTACTAAACCATGTCCCTCAGCACATCTACACATCTTTTAAACACCTCCAGGGATGGTGGCTCCACCACTTCCCTGGGCAGCCTGTTTCAGTGCTTGGCAACTCTTTTTTCCTAATATCCAATCTAAACCTCCCCTAATTGAGGCCATTTCCTCTTGTTCTATCAGATCTTCAGCATCTCCTTTTACATAACCAGATAGCTGCAACTACAAATTCAGCTTGAAGACCAACATTTTTACATTATAATGGCTTCTTTGTTGATCCAAACAGCAATATACACACAACAAATCGGTTCAGAAAGAAAATGCTTTCCATCATACGCATGTTTGCCCTATTATCAGAATGAGAAACTTTGTGGGTGAAGTTCTTCATAATATTTTTATCAGTAGTATTAGTCCCCTTTAGATATTGGCAGAGGTGGGAGGGGATCTGCCAAAATCCATTACAGATGTTGTCTCAGCTATAGTAAGAGGTGTTCATTGTCAGCTGGGCAATTCAAACATCTAAGGATGAGAGAAAGAGTTCGCTCAAAATAATGAAAAATTAGTTCAAACTTTCACACACTCTCCAAGCAGAAACTTTTATATGTAAAATATTTCATGAAGTCTTCTCAGCAAGAGAGGTCCAAGAAGTTCACTCACCCCTTACATCAGCCTCAACAGAGACAGCTTTTTACGGTGACTGGTCCTTGCCAGACACTAGTTCTGCAAGTCATATGGTTGCATCACTAGTTCTGCAAGTCATATGATTGCATCAGAATTACACCTCTTTTGGAGCCTTATCTGCACACAAACTCCCAGTCAAACACTGAGATTGCCTGGGAAGATCACACCTTCAGGCACTTTGGCCCAGGTCTAAATATAGGCATTCTTAAGGTTGTGGCTTTTTTTTCCAACCTAAACTATGGTTTATTGTTGGCATGAAAGAAATTAGACTTTTGTTTATTTCTAAATCGTGATTAAAGCAATGGATTTTGAAGGACCATTATATCATCTAATGTGTCTATATTGAGCAGATCTGCATGACTCCATTCTGCAAAGGAGATCTGTGGTAGTAGTAAGCCCTACTAACTGTACTGCAATTACATTAGGGTCCTCTCTGTGACGCCTGTCTATGCTGCAAGGCTGAATGATGTGCAACCACGGTTGTACATGAAACACCACAATACTGTGCCATAACACCTATGTGTTAATTTGTTCCCACAGAAGAACATTTTCTGTGAAGAACGCCCAATTTACTACTATAACTGCCGGACAGAGCATTTTCTTTAATCAATATGCTCCAAGGAATTGGAGGCACTGGTGAATTCAAGGAATGTGATCCACTGAGACCCTTCTTAATGTAGTTTCATGAGAGACTGGATCCAGCAACCACGTTGGTTAAAGAAGTTCTGGCCCTATGACCTCCAGCTACTCACTCCCGGTCTTATAGCACAACTCATCACCCCTGCTGTTGTGTAAGAAGCTATGAGCCACAGCCCAATTTATAGTGTAGCCCTATACAGGGTGATAGTACAGGTCCATCTGAGAAGGCTGTGAACTTCAGCACAAGGGCAGGAGCAATCAGATGGGCATGGAGCAGGCCAGGCACTTCTTAAAAGAGTTTCACTGTCAAAGTCAGTATCTTGGGGAAAATCCATCCGCAGGTTGATGATTCATTTAAGCCAAACTTACAGCTGAAAGAAGTCCCACTCTCCTTCCTGACTGCCAGCCATGCTTTCTGCAAGCTCTTTCCCAAGGATTTACATCAAGTTGTAGATAGTTCAGTGCAGAAAGCTAAACTGATATAAAACTCATTGGTTTTTTGCAGGCCTAGTTTTCTGCTGGATGAGCTTGCTGATCTGACTAGCTGTGACTCCAAAGAGCACCAGGGCCAGCACAAGGGACGTGTTAGAAGCACAGAGAGGCGTGCAGGGCTTTCAAAACAACTTGCCATTAGGCAAGTTAGGCCATTATGTAACGGCATCTCCACTATCAAGTGCCAGCCAGACTACCCATAAGTTACACAAGTCACAACGTCTGCGTGAAAGCTGGGGTACCTCAGCACAGGAAATACTCATGTGGTCGTTCCCTTCTGCTTGCCATTGCCAAGGGGTTTCCTCTGGAGAAATGCAGTTGTCTTCCTCTCTTGGTATCTTAGAAGAGTTTTTCTTTTGGGATTTTGTGATTGCACAGTTCATTCAGAATGATTTTATGCAGGAAGAGCAATTTAGATTCACATTCTCTTCAAGAAATTTCTTTGGTTTAATATCCTACCTACTTCAGTTGCAGAGGCATCAATGAGCACAGCATGGAGAGTTCAGCAGCTGAATGATGGCAACAGTGATAATAAGAGTGCATATGGGAATCCCAGGAAAACCTTAATCATTATTATTAACATTTTATTTTCTGCAATGCAATCTCTACTCCGATGTACCACAATTTGCTGGAGCAGACTACGCAATGCCCAGTGCTGATAAGAATCCGCATAAATATGAAGAGTAGGAAAGCTGTGAGGAAGAAAGTCATCAGAAAACTGGTACTGCCATGGGAGGAATTTTTCCTTTTAATATTTTCAAATTATTTTTGTTCTGCTGTTTGGGTATGTTTCAGGTCAGGTATGATTTTGAGGTAGAAGGAAGGTAATCTCAAGTATATAGACAGATCATGTCTAGCTTCCCTGGTTCATTTATAAATGTTCATCTTCATAAACCATGTTGCAACTTCTGGTTTTAGCACTGTTTTGCCCAATTTACTATCTCGTTCAAATCAACGTTAAATGAAAGTAGTAAAACCCACCAGGCTGCAAGAACAATGAATTTTGGCAAGTACAGAGGAGTTTTCCTCTTGCAGTTTGACAATCAGTAAGAAACACAAACTTGAAGTAGGAGCCATTTAAAAAAATGGATCATATAGGCAAAATTGTGAAAAGAGCAAAGGAAGGAACTTCTGAAATATAAGAACTCATAATGCCGACAGTACATAACTTGACTGATGGTTTCCTAGCTGAAGATAGTGAGCTAATTGTGTATTTTATAGGAAAGTTATAATGAGAGTTAATATTATTAAGTGCTTTATAAAATGGTTCATCAACTGAAAAGGGGCATTTCTTCTTTGAGCAAATTGTCTTAGAAATGTTGACCTTCAGGGTCCGGTCTTCATTGCTAAAATAGCAGATCTACTTTATACAGTTTTAAATCAATTTTGCAATCAAAGTTTCTGTTTATAAGCGCTTTGGGTGTAAGTTCATTGCAAACCTTTCTACATAAAAAAAATATGAATTCTGGGCCTGCTGTTGCTTTTGATTTGAGGCAGTAAGTTTAAGAGAAAGATAAAGGCAGATATTAAAGTGTCCATCTTGTCAGCTGCTCTGTATCGTGAGCACTTTTGCACCATTTGCATACAGTTGGTCTTCCAATGCCTTCCCATTCCTGCTTCCTTATTGCTAGTGGGCTCCTGCTTACGCCTGGGACAGAATTAATAGGCAGCTTATGCTGCTGCTAAGAACCTTTAACGTTGGCAGAAATCTCAGTCCATGGGTTTATGGTGTAAAGTTTTTATAGGTAAAATCCACTTTCACTGTTCCTGTCTCATCATCCTTTCCCAGCCCTGCCCTCCTCTGCCTCAGCATTGCTCATTTCTGCTGATCTAGCATTTTTAGAGTCTTGAAAAATATATGCTTAAAAATAAAACTTAATTGGGTATTACCATGGCTTAACACACAGCTCTGGTAGCACAACGGTGAGGGCTACAACATGGGCATGGCAGCAGGCTCATGGGGTCAGAAAACTTAAAGCAATATTAATACTAAACATTTTGTATTCTGAAGCTGTGACTACCGCAGCAGGCACAAGCAAAGGTCTAAAGACACGCTCCTGGGGGCAGAGGCTGCAAGTGTCCCCTTATATACCAGCAAGGGGCTTGAAGCAGCTACCAGAAGAGCATATAGATCACTTGTAATCCTCACAAAATGCAGTCAGTGCCCAGGGAGTATCGGGGAGAGATAGTTGTCATTTTCCTACAAAAAAAAAAGCACTTGAATCCCCATGACTTGTCCCTCTGAAATACAGTCATGTTTTTCAGCACAAAGGATGTAACGTGGGAATCAAAATGTCTGGTTGCAATGACAATTGTGTTGTAGCAGTCACTGGTGGGAAGAGGAAACAGCGAGGCAGCAAAGTTATTGCTATTTGGCTTAAAAGTACTGAAACAGTTTCTGAATAATCAGCAGAAATTTTACTTTGCTGCTTATAATTTAAACAATGCTATCAGGAAGGAAGAGGGGGGAATTACTCCAAAATGCTGAGTATCTTTAGAGAGAGGAGAGCACATTTATCAATAGCAACAGTGGTGAGAGTCCAATAAGAACATCTAGATCACATAAAAAGCAGTGGCTCCAGCAGGACTTTACCTGCAAAGCTTCACTCTCCAGGTCTCCCAAGCATAATTATCTGATCCAGTAGGAAGGCAATGCTCACACTGGGATGGTTGCAATCGCTTCTCCCACCCATTCCCCCACTGTCTGCTCTTTCTGCTTCAGGGGCAACTCAGCTCGCTCATCGGCAGCTACAAGACTGCCACAAATCCAAGCCTTGCTACAAAGGAAAATGAAAATCCCAACCAGTGATTAGGTGGGTGTCCTTGGCCAGGAATCACAGCAGTTCAGCAGGACCCTGAAGAGAGGAAAAGGGAATGAGGCAGGAACCTCTCCATGTTTCTTACTGTAAACCAGAGATGCTTTTGTATCCAAAAGTCTCGAGAGTCCTGCACCGGGAGGTGAATGATGTGACCTGCAATACTTACTCAAAATTAGGCATGTATAAGAGCACTCAAGGATCTCAAGAAATCTATTGCATTGGACAATATAGGTTGAAAGTTTTGCAACCTAAAGGGCTGTTTTTCATTAGCCACTGAGGGTGAATTTAGCTCTAAACAAAATATACAGGAAAACACGGTGGCTAATGCGATGGAAATTATTACTGTGTAATAATTTATGGAACTTGTTTGTTGACTTTGCTATTGGGAAATTTGCTGTCTAAATATATTGGCTTGATTTAGTAAGGGAAAATCAGGCTGACCTAGCAGGTGGCTGGAAGAAAAAAACAATCAGAGACTGTTAAAAAAACCCCCTTGAATAAGCCACTTCTTCACAAATGCATGTGGATTTTTAAAAGTTAATGGGAAAAAAAAAACCAAACCATGAAAAAAAGGATTGCAAGGAGATCAAATGGGCTATATTACGTAAAAAGGGGTGGTGGTGCAGTGGATTCAGGCTGTTACACACATAATTTTTTTAGAGAAAATAAAGGAAGATGTCTCAAGAAGCTAGACCTACCTGTCTTGTTCTGAGGGGCTAATAAGGCTTTACAAAACTGAATATGAACTTTGTTGGCTTTAAAATTTTTAATCACACTCTCACAGGGAAAAATAGCAGTGATCAAACTTCATACTGAGTACCACAAATGGATATCATAGTGTTATACAGGACTAGAATAAGCAGGAAATTCACGAGATGATGAGTAATATTAAAAAAAAAATAAAATAAAAAAAAAATACATGAGCTGTGGTCAGGGAGAAGAAATAAATAAATGTAACCATATCTATAACCACAGCAGCTTCCTCAAGATATTTCTCACCTGAAGGCTGATGGTACTTCTGTGAGGAGCAATTCCAGGCCCTAAATTATGCAAACACCATAATTCGGATTCAAAACAAGAAAGAATTATCAGATCCGAGGTGGTGTCTGGTTTTCTTTTCTAAGTAACATCTTTTTCTAATGGCTTCATGTCAAAAGTACGTGTGAAGGAGAGATTTCAATGAAGAAAGCTGGCAGTTGTGCCCAGGCTCCATTGATTCTGTGGAATCGTCTCCAGTCCTTGCGGGACAAATGTTCCCTTAATTTTAGGCAAGTCTACTTCATATATAATTAGACAAGAAGCTTTTTTGTTTTCCTTTATTTTGGCCTACATGCTGAGCAAGACACATTACTTGTAATCGTTATATACTAGTTTATTGATTGTGGCTTTTCAGTATTCACTGTAGATAGTCTTGTTTTAACAGAACCGTCAAGAGACGTGTCTGGTTAACAATTAATGACTGAAGGTATAACAGCAAGCTCATGGGCACTGTGTTCAACTCTGGGGCCCCCAGTTTAAGCGAGACAGGGACCTGCTCGAGTGGGTCCAAAGGAGGGCCATGAAGATGATGAGAGGGCTGAAGCACCTCCCTTATGAAGACTGGCTGAGAGAGCTGGGGTTGTTCAGACTGGCTCTTGTCAGCTGCTCTGGTTGTACAGAAGGCTCTGGGGAGACCTTATAGCAGTCTTCCAGTACTTAAAGGAGGCCTACAGGAAAGCTGGGGAGGAAGTCTTTATCAAGGATTGTAGTGATAAGATGAGGGGTAACAATTTTAATCTAAAAGAAGGTGATTTAGATTAGATATGAGGGTGGTGAGACACTGGAACAGATTGCTCAGGGAAGCTGTGGATGCCCCCTGCCTCGACATTTTCAAGGTCAGGTTGGATGGGGCTCTGAGCAACCTGATCTAGTGTGAGGTGTCCCTGCCCACAGCAAAGGGGTTGGAACTAGACGATCTTTAAGGTCCCTTCCAATCCAAACCATTCTGTGCTTTTATGATTTTGTCAGAACATACAGAAATGTGCAGGAAATTTTGACAAAAGGTGAATTGTATTTTCTTTCAAATGTCTGGTATTTTTCAAGAGTTTTCACAAAACTCACAGGGAATTTGAGGTGGTTTAATATTTCGTTCTCTTCTCTGCTTCCTGTATTTTTATATTTTAAAAGATCAGACAAATGGAAATTATTCACAGGAACTGCATACATGGAAAATCTATAAGGCGGCACATGATGGATTAAACCAGCCCATTGCTTATAATGTAATGTTACCATTAAAATGCATTCCGGTTATTAGGAAAGCTGGAAGTGAGTCAATAATTTGAATAAATAAACAAAGACCTGATTGCCCCATAGTTTAGTGCATCCCTGAGACGTCTGCAGGCTCCTTTCCCACGCCTGCTGTCTCATTCCTAAACTAGCAGAGGCTGTTGTGCAAGGCAACCTGACAACTCCTAATAAACAGGTAGCTTAATGCACCCTCTGAAGCAATCCCTGCACACCAGGCACCTCTGGACATTTGGGCAGGCACAGGGAATCGACAGCACTCCCTCGGGTGTATCAGAGGAGGGAGAAGAGCTTTTGCAGCTTAGGGAAAGGGAAGGATCAGCTTATCATGCCAAAGGAGGGATCCTGTGGTCCCTCCAAAGGGGACACATATCCTGATTGCATGGATGAGCTGGGATACAGCAGTTTGGTGTGTCAGATGCTAGAAGAAGGTGAGAAAGTAAAAGAAAGTGCCAGCTTTAGCTTCTCCCTTAAAGACTGTGTGTTTTTGTGTCTGAAAGATGTAATAAACAGGGATAGCTTCAGCAAAAAAACCCCAGTAACTCTGCCGCACAACTGACAGCTGGGAAGCAGTATCCCTATCTTGTGATTCTATGATTCTGTGATCCCTATGCCAATTCTTAGGCAATTAACTGGGGATAAACAGAAACAACACATTAAAGAAACAAATCCCATACACCCGAATTCAGGTTTCTGTGTTAAGGCAAAATATGCATATTTAAATTTCTTAAGAATGAAAGCCCATATTTTCAAAAGCAACTAATGTTTCCCTTTTCCATTACGGTCGCAGACTGGGCATCCAAAACCATGTGAAAGTGTTGGCCAACATGTTTATATTTACACTGGGAGCCAGGGTAAGACTCACAACATTCTGCTTATTAATTCCCCCGTTTTAATGAGTTTGGCTTTTGCACGTTATGACACAGTAAATACATTTGTGTCACTTAGCAACCTCGGCTGTTTCTAAAGGAATGTCTTTTGTTCTTGGAAATCTATTATAAATGCAGGTTACAAAATGATTATTGAGGAATCTTATTTGGATGGTGTTCTGGCCTCTCCCCATTCCACATTTCAAGCGTGCACAGGAAATTGCTTTGCACAGGCACCCTTTCTTGACACGATTGTTCTGAAGAGAAGCTCTGCATATTTAATAGATATGACAGAAGTTTCTGGTGGAAATAAAGGACGTGAGAAATGCCCGGAGAAAAAAAAAGGTCTAGAAAGGACCTCCTAGTTCCTGGGTTCACTTAGTTCAAAGCCCTCTTACTGCTTTGTAAACAACACTATAAATACTTTACCATTGCATGCAACTCTACAGAGTCTCTGTCAGGAACGCATCAGCCTGATTTATTTCTATATACAATGCCCAAGTCTCATTTCTACAGAGAGGCACTAGCAAGCAGGTACCCTTTCCTAAGCCACCGCAGTGATTTCTGCCAGGAACATCCAACGGTGGCTGCAGACAGCCTAGACTTGCTCCCAGCCTGGATTGGAGTTTAATGCCCAGAAAGTTGCCGACATGCGGAGACCCAGAAAGTTGCCGACATGTGGAGATCCACTCTACAGCTGTGAGTACAATGTAAATTCATACTGAGCCCTCTTTGTGTGTAGTTTTCCCACATAAACACATCTTTGAGAGGGTGCTTCAGATCTGATATAGGATATATTGTCTTCTCTCAGCATCTCAGCTTTTCTCTTGTCTTTCACTCCTACTGTGAAGAGAACAGTTGGAATACCAAGGCAATGGTGGAGGTTCATAATTCCTCTAGGAGAACATAATCTGAAACGCCCTTCTCCTGGTAACTCCTTAAGATATGCAAATCTATGACACTCACTTTGTTGAGGTGGTAAAACTATTAACCCTGATTAGTAGCATTCAATGTAAATATTTCCAGTGAGTTTAGTCCTAAAATCCTCAGCAGACACTTACTCGGTCAACTGTCAATCAGTCATCACCAAAGTTATGCATCCAAAAAGATCTGAGGACACCAGAATTCTGCTAATGAGTGCGCTCTGAGCTCCCTATCTGTGGCACCAATCTGCTCTATCCTGAAAACTTTCCACGGTGCTGCAGTTGGTGAGGGAGGCAATGAAGCGCAATTTGCGATTATCATTGCTGGGCTCATGAAAGCCCCAGGTGTAGATGTAATCACAAGCAGCACTGAGCTTTTGCTGGTATAGCTTATTTTGCTTTTGTGGGAGGAGAAGAAAAGGCTGAAATAAGCTGTGCAGTTTTGCTTGTACAGAATACCAGATTACCTACTCACAAGTGCTCTGAATGTAGATCTCCCTCAGAGTTAACGGAGATCCATCCACTGCATTGACATAGGCCTGCCTTTATTTCACTTGAAAAGATACTGCAGAATTAGGGAGTAAGGCTAGAAGTCTTTTCTTAAAAGTATTTTGGTGTGGGAAAACAAGATATCACTTCTTCAACATTTGTACACGATCTGAGCTTTAATTGCCAGTTACTACGAAAGCATTGAAAATAAGAAAGTATCAGTACCTTATATATCTATATCAATCTATCTACATAAGTAATATGCAGTTAGGTATCACGCTTTATGCCCAGTTCATATAAATCCAGGCTGGAGATGGACACCTAGGCTGGAGCAACCGGTAACATGTTCAGGTGACAGGCACATTCACAAACACGCGCGCGTACACACAGGCTCTCTTTTGTTTTGCACAGTGGAAGAAAGTAGCTCAGGAAAATATGGACAAACGGACCGAAGTACATGCTCTCTCCTCTGCCAGCCACTTACTGATTAATCAAGGGCACGATGCTGATAGCAGTTACGTGTGGGAGCAACTTCCATCTTACTAGTGGTTCCTGGGCAATGGTGACCGCACACCCAGTTACGTGAACGAGCATGTTCTGGAGTACGCCCCAGAGCACGTCATGTTTATGTTACGCTTAAAGGACGCGGTGATGGATTCGACGGAAGGAATGGGACTGGGACAGGACGAGGCAGGACGGAGCCTCGGTCCAGGTGATGAAGTGAACCACTGCCAGGCAGAAAAAAATGGAGAAAACTCCCGCGCCGATTTGCTTCACATCTGCTCGTTGCCATCTCAAACCTGAAGTTTGGGGGAGACTATGAATCGGAACGGCAGCGTGCGGAGCCGCTCGGCGGGCAGCCCCGTATCATAAAACGCAAGCGCCGGTTCCGCGGGCGGCGTTCGCGGAGAGCGGAGC
>VWZK01011032.1:116478-126779 GCA_013396935.1 Baryphthengus martii
GGCTACCGATGTCAAGTGCTTCTGAAAGTCAAATGGCCTACCTCGGTACAAATTGGAAGTGATCCACTGCCCATTTTTTCATCTTTCTCATTATTTTGCTGGAGATCCTTTCAGAGGATGTTTGGTTTGTGTTGATCCTGTTCTCCAGCCTGTGGTAAGACAGAGATGCTTTGGGGCTAAAGAGCAAATGTGCATGGATAGCACGGGTGCTGTGGATGTGCACACACAAGGATGGGGTCAAATGTGGGCTACTGAAATGGTATTTGCACACAGGGCTAAGAGTGCAGATGTTTTATTGACACTTAAGAGTAAAAGATAGTCCTACAGAAAGGACACGTGCTACTAATTAGCTTTAAAATTACATTTTTGCCAAAAAAAAACCTAGTATGCAGCAAAAATTATGGAAAACTACCATTGTGCTTTTTGTCAAAATTAAGGCAAATGTATTCTTAATGCAATACTGCTTATGTCCTGTGCATGCGTTGCCTTGATAGCTCCTCCTGCACAGGTCTTATCTTCGTAAAAGCAGATCAGACCCTATCAGAACTACCAAATTGTAAGAAAAGGAATTTCAAATGGGTTATGGTTCACCTGCTTCTTGCTAAACAAACCCAAAATCCTTATTGTCAGGTATATATCAATGCAGGACAACTCTTTCACTTATTTTCTATTAAAAGTCTCAATTATTTTGGCTTCCGTATTTTTAAATGTGGTTACAGTGTTTTTTTTCTCATTCACAAGAGTGGAGATTTTTCTCATGTTTTCTGGAGTCAGAGAAGTTTTCCTTCAGAGTGAGGATAGAAAAAAAAAGTAAAAGAAAAATTCAGCTCAAAATCTAATTGTGAAAAACATTTAATAGTTTCAGATTGTATCTGCTTGGGGAAATTTTATCATAAACTGATCTTCACCTTTAAGTATAACAAGCACAGACAACAAGAAGTTGAAATTGTGTTATCCAGGAGGCACTACTTTTAAGTCCATAAACTTTAGAAAGTTTTCAATTGGAGAGGAGAAGGTAACTTGAATGTTACAACTAAATAGAAAGAGCAAAAATTTTTGGTGGGTGATTTCAACTTCGCAAGGAGTCCAGTTCAATTTATTTGAACTCCTGTGACTCATCAGAGATAAATGGATTGACACCAAAGGTGATCTTTCATAAGTGACAGCCCCACATCATTAAATCTTTAAAACTCCAAGGATTGTCACACTGAGTAAGAGCTGAGCGCCAGGTAGCTCAGTATCTTGGATGCTGGTCGGCTGCTTCGTACCAGCAGCTGCTTGGTGGATAAAGAGCCCCAGCAGTTCTCACCCTCATGTCTGATAGTCTGACTCCCTCTTGGCTCTGAAAGCACTGGACCACCCATACCATCATGCACAGCTATCAAGAAAATCATCTGTAACCGTGACTAAAGTTTCAAAACCTGACAGCAAGCCTGTCAGACATGTCTGGTGGCTGCCTTGGCTTCTGGGTGTAATGCTGAGGGCTGACAGTGAAACAGCAGGAATGGATGTTGCCTGTGGAAGCTGTTTCTGGAGAATGGTGTGAGACTGGAAATTGAGCTCCATAAGAAGACACTCCTCAGGAAATGCTGGAGCTATCCAGGAAGAGAAACAGAAGAGCAACAGAAAACACTCTCCAAAGAGATGAGATTTGGACCAACACAAAGATGTGAAGAACCCTGCGGAAAAGGTGATTTCAGCCACTGAAACCCAGGAGTGTGCATAAGCCTGGACACCTTCCTGTGTGATGTCATTTAGGTTCCTGCTCTAGCAGGGGGATTGGACTTGATGATCCTTTGAGGTCCCTTCCAATCCCTAACATTCTGTGATTCTGTGATTCTGTGATTCTGTGATTCCCCTCAGTAATTGCCCTCTCTAGGGCAGCTTTGAGGAGCACAGGTTGTGGAGCCCTATCATGAGAGGGAAGCAGGTTCTGTTAGAGACCCATCTGGAGACCTGTAGGTAGAAACAAGCTTCCTGTTGAGGAACAACAGTAGTGTGGCAGAGAAAATTATAACAGGCTCGAGCAGCTTCCCCTGACAAAAGGGTGCTGGCACATGACACTGCCAGTGGGCAGCACTAACCCAGCTTTTCCTTCTGTTCTGGTTCACTCTTGGCTTCAGCACCTGCCTGGGCCTTGCTGGGATTTTCTGCTTTTCCTCTCACCGATTGTGTCTGGGACTGTGGGTCTGCACTGGCAGGACAGACAGAATTTGGGGACTTGACCAGATTTGTTTCTGCATCAGTGCTCCTCAACACCTTCTGTGTGATTCTGTGCTCCACCCAGCTCTGGTCTTCAGTACAGACCATCCTCTTCTTTTAGCAAGGGCATTAGGAAATTCAGATGAGAGCCCACATGTGTGATCTTAACAGGGCAGGGCCAGCCCACGTAGTTCAGCTCTCCAACCTCCTGAAGCTCTCAGTTTAATCCTCAGCAGTGTGGCCAAGTTGTTCAGACATCCAGCCTCCTGAATGAGTCTTTCTGAATGAGAGCATCTCTAAACCTCACCTGGAATATTTGTTGGCTGGCTTCCACAGGGACTTCTTTGAAGTTGTCCCCCAAACCCCAGATTATACAAAATCAATTAAAAAAAAAAAAAAAAAAAAGGAGGAGAGAATTTTCTATTGTGGCAAAACTCTATGGTATTTCTTGGCAGAGTCATACATTTGTAACAGAGGCACATACGCTAAGAGCAGGGCGTATATGGCCAACACATCTCAAAGAGCTAATTCTGAGAACTAATCATTCTTTCTTAATTAAATATCAAAAATGGGAAACGATGAATGGTTTAATCAGGTCTCTTTACATAATTTAGCCTGGGATAGAAGATCATTCACAGGTTTTCTTCAAATGTGCCTCAGCACAAGGGCTTTTCTTGATGCTTAATTCATCTCTCTCTTATCTGAAATGCCATTATTACCCCTCCCCCAGCGCCTTGCAGGACAGCGCAGGCAGAGAGCTCTGCTGCCATCACTGCAGTACTCACCGTCATCTCCATCCCTGTCTTTCGGAAACTTGAAGAGCTTGTTTGGTTTTCGAACGAGACTGCTGAACTGTCTCCTGCAGTGCCCTATTATCCTACCAGGCTGTAATGTACTGCTTTTGATTTTTGCTTGGCCGGTTGGTGTTTGCATGCTGATGTGCTGCACTGGGACGCCAAAGGGCGAGCAGAGATACGTCTATCTGGCTACGTGCATGGCAAAAACAAACCCATCCTTTTAGCACCAAATGAGATGTCATTTACAGCCATCCTCTGGCCTCTCCCTCGGCAAAATGAGGCTATGGAAAAAAAAAAAAAAGGCAAGTCTCCAGCCTGTCCTACTAAAGTTAACGAGGAAAATTCAGTCAAAGTCGGTGGCACAGGGGCCTTAAGCTTTTTTTAAATTGGTGGCACAATCTGCGTTGCTGACGGCGTGGTGAGTCAGCATGAATGGGATGCGTTGGTGGGTGGTTAGCAAGCGCTTCACAGCTTGGCACCGACACCAGCTGCCGTTATGTCATTGCTGAGGATGTCTTCACACCTAGCCTAATCTGTGTGCTTTCTTGGCGGGGGTTGGCGGGGAGGGGGGGGGTTATCCTTGCACCTCCCTCAAGTGTGAAAT
This sequence comes from Baryphthengus martii, assembly GCA_013396935.1. Lineage (NCBI taxonomy): Eukaryota > Metazoa > Chordata > Aves > Coraciiformes > Momotidae > Baryphthengus > Baryphthengus martii. The sequence continues at coordinate 120,082 of VWZK01011032.1, forward strand.
AGTGGGAGAGTGCTGACTAACTCAATCTTTGAGTGCAGAGATTCAGGATCTGTGCCAGCAGCTTGTGTTGCCTTTGAGCCTCTGCTTTCCCGTGTCATGGGGCTGTGACCGTGCAGACGGGCGCTTCCCATTAGGTGCTCGGAGACGCCAAAAATAGACACTCCATTACTGTAGCACATTAGCTGACAGTAATGATAGGGCTCTGATTACTAGTTCAGTTACCTACTGAAAATCTGGCCACTTTGCATGCTTTATTTATCAGGTATTAATTGGAATTTCCACTTACCATCCTCCAGCCTAAATCGCGGCATCGTCCACTGCGGTGATCAGACGTTTGCTTATTTTTTCTTTTGTTGTTGTATTATATCAGAAAACTCAATTACAGGCCAGCAGGCATGTATATACAAACACACAGTAGTAGGTTTGTGCTGATGTTTTCAAAGATACACATCTGCTGCTACTAAAAATAGGTCCTTGTCAGCAGCTTGGTAAGTTTAGGCTCAATGAGAATCCATCCCCATGGTAACTGTACAGTTGTTGAATCATTTATTATTTGAGCTTTAAAATCACAACAGTGCCAGCAATTTTCATCCTCAGAACATTTTTAAAGGACCTTTGCAGTGTTGCAGTGCTCCTTGCTCCCCACCATCAATATTTATCAAGCAAATAGCCCTAGTCCTTGAATGGACTACCTGCTTCTCCTCGGCCATCTCAAAACTGGGATGCTTGATAGCAGGGTGGCAGTTTAAATAGGTTTCACTTTTGTGATAACAGGAGTCCTGCTGCTGTGGCTGTTTGGCTGGGGATGGTACGCACCAAGCCCTGCAACCTCTTGATTGCAAAATGAAACTTTAAAGTGTGGGTTTAAGCCTTGGCCTTTGTCTTGAGAAAGAGAAAACAAGATATCTCAGGTCTCTCTGTTGCAAGGGGCTTCGTAGATAAGGGGGCTGGTAGCTTTTAACCACGTAGATAGATGTGGCTGACTGGAAGGTGATGGGGGGACACACTGCCTGGCTTTGTAAAGATAAAAGCTGTTTGTGCTTTCCCTCGTTTGCAGATAAAGCTCATTAGCCATCTTGTGCTAAGCCTATGAGAAGTTAGATGATTGGCCAGCGAAGCATAAAGTGAAACTCCAGTCTCCTGAGCCCAGAGATTGCTCAGCTTCCATTGTCACAGAGCCTCCAGAGCGTGAGACTGCGGGCAAGATCTGCAGGCTGAGTTGGGAAGGGGTTGTGATCACCATCAAGCTTGAAAGAATGGAAATAACTCAGCAGAAGAAACTCTTCCGTAGCACACAAATGTGCTTCCCTAGCACACAGCACTGAAATGGGGTGCCTGAGACTGATACCAGGATGGATAGGGTACTCCAAGCCTATAGCCCCAGGGACCTAAAGCAAAGGTGGCAGATCCAAATGACTGGGGGCTCTGAAAGGGCTGCCAGGAGATTGTGAGAACCACAAGAGAATTCAGGGCTAGCACCTTTCCTGTGGGAGCCATCTCTAGATGTTTCTATTTTTGGCCTGAAGTTGCTGAACTTTGTACATCGTGACTAAGTTCCACCAGAGTGGCCACAAAAAAAATTCTTCCTAGGGCACCTCGACCCACGTACCAGCCCTAATCAGTAGCACACTGTCCAAAGCAGAACGTTTAGACTGTACTGAACTCAAGGCTAAGCAATGTTAAGGAGGTAGGGTAGTTGAGTAGGCACACGTCGCCACTTTTGTGACAGTAAGTTGCTTATGTAGACATTTCTATACTGAGCGTGCGTCGAAAGGTGCCAACGAAGGAGTTCATCTAAAGGCTAAGTGATGAAGACTACGGGACGACCACCGGAGGAAGTAAACGACCACCAAAAGAACTGCAGTAATGACAAAAGGACACTCGATGGCAGCAAAGACCGCGAAATGTGGGATTGATGACCTGTGTGCTCATTACTTGGAATAGGTGTGTCTATGTTAAAGATCTTATGAATATGTAACAATTTAAGAAGTATAAGCTGTTCAGAAACAACCAGACGTGGGAGCACTTATGGTGGGGAATCCTCAGTGCTGCCCCAGCGCTGCAAATAAAGAACACCTGCTTAACAGTGAAATTGTTTGCTGCCGAGGTAAATGTCTTCGTTTCGGTTGGCACCCCAGATGGGACCTTCTGTGCTCAGCTGCAGGACCCATTGAGAACAGGACTCCCTTGGGTGTCTCCGGAGATTTTCCGGAAGGACTCCTCGCCTCAATAGAATCACTGCGGGAACAGACGAAGACCATCTGATAAAGGTATTCTTTAATTTGGTATACGGGGGACCAGTCCGTTTGGGGGCTATCCGTCAGTTGCAAGGCACCAGCTTTCGCAGGATAGCATATACCAGGTTGCTAGCACCTTCTAGGTATACATAGAAGGAGTTTGAGTCCCCTTAGAAAAAGGGGTTCAAGTCCCCATCTGGTTCAGGAGTTTGAGTCCCCGTCTGGATATAAAAGGGGTTCGAGTGCCATTCGTTCAGTTGTGGTAATTTGGTTTCTGAAAACGGTGCCTGTTTATTGGATTATGGTAATTGACTACGCTTATTGTTTTGGTATCTTCATTCGGCTGGGATAACTCGGTCTCTGAAAATTGTGCTCTGTTTACTGCATTGTGGTTATTGATTATGATTATCGATTTGGTCTCTGGTACTGAATATCTGTGGGGTTATGCTGTATTATTTTGGGTATGTTTTTGTACTTATTGTGGTTATCTGTTGTTGTTTTAAGAACAGTTTAGCGACTCCTTGCGTAGGAGCATTGTGTGTAGTATAATGGGGAATCAACAGAGTGAAGTTTTGGAAAAGGGTCGTTTGGTCTGCATTTCAGCCCACTGGAAGGAGACGGGAGGACCTTCTGGAGCGAATACGGATCGTAAAACATTCATTAAACATTGTAACTCATATTGTTTCTGAGAACGGAAGAAAAAATATTATACACTGAAACGGTCTTTGCTTTGGAAAAAAAGGAAAAAAAAGAAAAAGGAAAAAAGAAAAGAAAAAGGAAAAAAGAAAAGAAAAAAGAGAAAATCACTGGAAATGGTAAACTATGGTCAAGAGAGGTGTTAAACATACAAAGGGAACCTTGCCAGAGGAGAGTGAATCCAAGAATGTAGATTTGTTGGTGAGTCCGAGGGCTTCCGCTCCGGGGAGGGGGGGTGGTGTGGCAGCAATGAGGGATGCAGGACACCGACAGTGCGTGGGGAAGGGAAGTAAGGGATATAGCGAGGGTGTGCAGCGTGTAGTAATGGGGTAGAGAGTTTGAAAGCAAAAGCTCAGGATAAAGAGAATGAAGAAAGGCTGGAGGATTATATGCCTCCGCCTTCTAAAGGAGCTAGAGATTCATCGAACAAAGGTGAGATGACTTCAGATCCCTTGTCCGATGTAGGGCAACAGCAGCTAGTGTCATTGATTTTAGGACAGTCTTCTGAGGATATTAGGAAGAAACTTCAGAAGATGAAAGCTCCAGAAGTAAGGGACTCGGAAAAGTTGATTGAAGAAGCTTGGAGGGTATATAGATATAGAGATAATAGTGAAAGGAGAAAACTGGGGAGGACTGTAGCAACTGCTGCCATTGCAGCTTTAGGACAACAAGGTCAGGGAGCTCAGAGACCTCTCAGAGGGAGAGGTAGGGGAGGATGTGGAGGAGCTTGGGGAAGATACTTTACAGTAAAACCTCAAGATAGGACGAGACCCCCCTTTTTCAAAGGGTCCTGGCTCACCGCTGATCGATGTGCTATTTGCAGGGAACATTGGAAGGGGAATGCTCTCAGAAAGAGTTAGAGCCCACCCTGTGGGCTATGAAGTTGATGGCTGGGGGGGAGGAGGAGATTGAAAAGCACCGAGGGGTCACCCTTGTTGACTAATTTAAAGGAGCCCTATGAATGATTCAGTGTTAGATCTGAAGGATTTATTCTTTTGCCTCACCTTGGACTCCCTGAGAGCCACAATTTATTTGCTTTTGAATGGGAAAACCCTAATTCGGGACAAAAAACTCAACTAACTTGGGCAGTGTTACCTCAAGGATTTAAAAACAGCCCTACAATCTTTGGAAAGCAATTAGCTAAGGAATTAGAGGCTTGGGAAGGACCTCCGGGAAATGGGACTCTTGCAATATGTGGATGCTATTTTGATAGCTACAGAAAAGAAGGAAGAATGTAAAGAATGGACTGTGAGTTTGTTGGATTTTCTTGGACTAAGAGGCTATCAAGTCTCATTACAGAAAGCCCGAATTTTGAAGAAAGAAGCAACATACTTGGGATTTGTGATTTCCAAGGGACAGAAACAGCTCAGGAATGACCGAAAAGAAGCTATTTGCAGGACTCCAGAACCAAGCACATGAGAAGCAGGAGATGGAAGCTGTCGCACACAACTGCGTAGAGACCACCGAGGCCGTGTACGCAAGCAGAGCTGACCTGAAGGAAGAGCCGCTGGAGGGAGCTGAACACACTTGGTACATCAGCGGGAGCGGTTTTGTCCAGAATGGAGTTTGGATGGCGGGGTGTGCTGTGACCACTACAGATCAAGTGGTGGAAGCAAAGTCACTCCTAAGGGCACATCTGCACAAGGAGCCGAAATAATTGCTCCAGTGAGACCCTTAGAGCTTGCTGAAGGACTACGAGTCAATATCTGAACTTTGCTGTGTTCCACACCCGTGGAGCTGTCTGGAAGGAACGGGGACTTTTGATGGCCCAAGGAAAACATACGAAGCATGCTGGCGTGATTCTAAGGCTCTTAGAAGCTGTACGGTTGCCTTTGGCAGCTGCAGTTACGCACTGCCGAGAGCACCTAAAGGGTGAAACTGCTCAGGAGGTGGGGAATAAATTGGCAGACTATGAGGCAAAGAGAGCGGCGGAACAAGCTGAGGTGTTAACTTTGATTCCTGAAAAGGCTTTGCCACTACCAGACTTGGTCGATTACGATGAAAAGGATCTTAGATTAACTAAAGATTTGGAAGCAGAAGTTGGACAAACAGGTTGGGTAGAAGTGAAAGATAACAGGATAGTAGGTCCTTTTAGAGTATTATGGAAACCGGTAAAACCAGAGCATGACAAGGCTCATTGGGGAACTGGAGCTTTGTACGATTCCCTTACGAAGCGAATAGTAGCTAGGAATTTGTTTCAGACTGAAAACCATGGTTGATAGATGGGAAACATGCTTAAGGAGTAACCCAAAGGTAGAAAACCAGATAAAATTTGGGAGTATCGATAAAGGGAAGGTTCCAAAATTGTCAGATAGATTTTTCAGAACTCCCTAGAAAAGGGGGGTACAGGTATCCGTTAGTATTAACTGATACCTTTTCTGAGTGGCCCGAAGCCTTCCCTTGTAGAACCAATAAAGCCCGAGAAGTAACGAAAATTTTATTGAAAGAAATTATTCTTAGATTTGGAGTGCCAGAGATGATCTCCTCTGACAGGGGACTACACTTGGTGTCACAAGTAGTTCAGCAAGTTAGCAAATTCTTAGAAATGAACTGGGAATTGCATACAGCTTATTGCCCGCAAGCAAGTGGGCAAGTGGAAAAGATGAATCCTTTGATAACAACACAAATGAGGTCAAAGGTCATATGCTTATAACAACTTTTATTATCAAAACTAAAAAACCGTAGTGATAGGACAGAGTAGAATAAAAGGCGGAAATTAAGCGAGCATTCGGGATAGGTTTGCAAGGACAGTCCCCACCATGGATCCATGGCGTCCCGGGGATCCACGTCTCTCGATGCCATCAGTCCCTTGAGTGGGTGATTGTGCTGACTTTGTCAGTCTCACGGCTGCTCCAGCTGCCTCCGCGAGCGGTGCAGCGCCATCCTCAGAGCCGTCCCCAGCCACAGAGCGGGCCTGAGGCAGGAGCGCAGGTTGGAGCATGAGAGGGCGGCCGGCGCCATGCTCCCATCTTCACAGGAGCACTGAGATTTCCATGGCCCAAAGGTTGTTTTGTTGGCTCCCTCTTCACGAGCCAAGGTGGTGGTAGTAGGAGAGGATAGTATAGAAAAGTAGGAAAAGGACATCTATTTGGTGTACAACATACATTAACAATCAATTGAGAACACCACATGGTAAAATTTGTAACAAGTGGATATAACTAACATTATTTTTAACAAGAACATATAACTAACATTTTTCCTTTTTTATCTATATTACAAGGGGCCAGGAGAAGATGACGACCGCTTACAAGGACAATGACAAGCACAAGCACAAGGGAAAAAAAGAAAGTACATAATGATCACAGGAACCATAAACAGAAACAAGGAAATGGAAAAAAATGACACAATCACATAACGATGCATTATTGGTCTTAACTGACAGCAGCCTTTGTGCGGAGGTTGGAACCAACTGCTACTTCAGTCTGCTGGAGTTGGGGTCTGCATGCAGAGCAGGAAAATCGATTTCCACGCCTCCTTAGCCCAGAGTGGACATGTCGTTTGGGCCTGGGGGCCTCCATCGCGGATTCACCACATATAAACGCATTGGGCACTTATTCCTGGCATGGGCGCTAGGGTTCAAAAAGTGTTCCATTTGTGTAACGTTGTTAAAACAACGACCCACTGTAAATCAGGATCGGTTAGTCAATTAGGTTAGATGAATTAGGTCCCCGAAGTAGAGTTGGGGGGGGGGCTCAGAGGAGTTTGGAGGGGGGGGGATCATGGGGAGGTGGGGGGGCCCTGGGGGGGGACGGGGTTTAGAGCAGC
>VWZK01011035.1:0-11535 GCA_013396935.1 Baryphthengus martii
AACAGCTTTAATGAAAATAATAAAAATAATAAAATTATATATTTACCCAGTATCAAACCCAACCACTTGATGGCAATTACAACAACGTCACCACTGATGATGTGGAGCAGGCACTTGGGAAGTCCCAGACTCAGTGGCAAACAGAAACTGGGTTCAGGAGCTGGATTCTGGAACTGGATTCAAGAACATATGGATTGATATCGAAGACCGAACAGATGGAGTCCTTCTCAGATACTGGCTGTTGAAGAAGAGAAGCTTGACCCTTGTGATCTCTTAGCTTTATACCGACCATGATATATGGGATGGAATCCATTGCTGGTCAGTTTAGGGTCACCTGTCCTGTTTGCTTCTCCCCACATGTGTGGCCTTTTACTTTCTGCACCCGCAATGTGTGCACATGATTTAGCAGTGACCTTGCCCTGGAAAGGAGCGTACTTGCAGGAGACTTTCTGTGCACCAACCCTTTGAACATTATCGCTATGAGAAGCAGACACTGCCTGAGAATATCTACCATTAACTTCAGAAAGTGCAGTTAGCTAGAAAAGACTGAGCTGAAAAATAAAATCACGATCAGAGTTAGTTCTGCTCTAATTCAAACCAGGACAGTGTTAAAAATCTGCAACTTCAACTGAAGACCATGAAGATGAATTATCTCTAAATCCCAATTTCCCTGAAGTGGAGTTCTGGCCATCATATTGGCATATGCCTCTATGCAGCTTTGACTCCTGATGGCCTACCGTCAGTGACAGACTTCAAAATACACCTGTTGGAAAGACACTTGTTTTTTAAAGCTCTTGGGAAAATGGGAGTGGAGGAAGGGAGTCCTTCAAAGAAGCAAAGGTTTTATTTCTGGCTATTTCTTTGTAGTTTGTGGTGCTAGACCACAGGTCAGAAGGGCAGTTCTGTAGCAGTACAAGCCTATGTGTCAAGAGCCTTTGGCATAATAGTCTACGTATTGTTACTGTATTTGAAAAGACAAAAATTTCACTGTGTATCAGTAATAATAACTAACTATGTCCCATGAAAAGGAGTATGGACTCCTTTTCTCTATGGACTAATAGATTAGATATAGACTCCCTTTTGTAAATGCACTGGGTTTAGTTGCTTCAGATGTGTGGAAACTACATTTATTGCCTTTATGTACATACTGAGCTCATCTACACATGTATTCGATGTCTAGTTCACACTGAAAATACTGTGCAGCTCTTCACCTCTGCTACTGCTTATGATAAAGGAAGCATGCAGCTCCCACAGCTGTATTACAGTGCTGTTAAAAACACCTTTGTTTGTAGACATATTTTCCTCAGAGAAAGGGAGAACCTGTCTTTCCCGAGACTTGGAGAAAACTACTTCTGAAGCAGTTGCATCTGCCCTTGTCTTATTTTTTATTTCTTTCATGACAGACAGTAATGGCTCCCTGAGGTACATCATAGCTTTATGATTAACAATACAGCCTCTGCAAGGCTCAGTTGTGACACCTGTGACACAAGGTGTCTGCTAAATTACTGTCAACGGTAGCACACTTGTGAATTATCTGCCGCTTTTGGAGGCAGACAGCAGAAGCTTTCCTGTGTTCTGAGGTCCAGCTACTACACCAGTAAATTTTATTTAATTTGTTTATTTTTAGTGAATGAAAGCTTTCCATCTAATAGTTTAATTTCCTAATGCAGTCAGCAAATATTTTACTCTTTCCTTCTTTGTCTCTCCTCTTTCACTCTTTCTCACTCTTTTTAATGCATCTAATCTGGCTAGTGATGCCACTCACACACCCAGAAAAAATGTCTTGTTCAGAGCTGAGCTGAAGGAATAAGGCCAACCAATCACTATGACTGAAAACTACTTTATGTACGCTTGAAAGTTAGCAGAAAAGTAGGAATGTAAACGTAAGAACAAATAATGCTCATTTCAGTGTGCTCGTCCTAGATTGAGTTCTTAGGGCTTCTTAGCCCATGTGCATGCTAGCTGATAGACGTGCCTTGTCTGTGCTGTGGCTGCACTAAACAAAGTAATAGCCCTGCACAGATTCAAATATGTTCATGGTATTGAAATAGAGTAGACAATGGAGACCTAACCATCTTGTTAATTAAGGAATAAACTGTCAAGTTTTTGTAGTCTACTTTCTTTAGGGTGGTTGCTGAGTGAAGGTAATTTCTTAATAATTTTTGCTTGTTTATGTGTAGACTGGCGTTTCCTTATGTGCAAAATAGTCAAAATGTTTGAACTGACTTTGCCTACAATAATAAAACTTTTCAAAAAAATCTCTGTTGTGCTGCACAGAGCTATCACATTATTCATCTCCTTGGTGGCTCTCTCGCTTTTCTCTGTCCATCTCACCTTCACTATGGCTCACAGAATCATGTATACTCATGAAATAAGACAATAACTAACAGGTTTTAGCAAGTAACCAGATCATTTTCACGGAGATTGTTAAATGGAGAGAAAGTAGCGTATTGTTTCAGATTTCAGATATACTGCAAAGTGTAGTCATTTTTTATGTTTGAATCACATTCATTTCAAGATAAATAACTTTTATTATCTTGCTTTCCCTTACGCCCACAACCTCTGTTATAGACTGATTGAGAAACTCTGGGTTTAATCCTGTAGTGTGCTGCATTCATACATCTCTCCTGGTCTGCAGGATGCACAGCATCAAGGAGAATTAATCCTTTAATTCCTTGGTGTTTCAGGAAACCACAGAGCAAGCTCACTTCTCAGGTATGTTAGTGGGACTTTGATAGCTGAATGGCTAAGAACTTAGTCTCTGGTATACAAGGGAGACTAATTTACCTCTTTCTTCAATATTTAAATGCATATGGCTGTCCATGACTTTGCTCTATATTTATTTTTAATTTTATTTTTTTTTTTTTTCCAACTAGTGAACAAGAATAAGCCACGTTATGGTTAGTTTCAGTGTTTGGCTTGGCAGAAATGTTTTGTTTGGTAGCAAATAAGGTACGGAAAATGTATCTCTAAATGTGCAAACCATAACTAGTGCGTGGAGGAAATTGTGCAGAAGAGGAATCTAAAAGTCTCTTTCAGAAACTTGGGTAAGCATTATGAAAGTTGCAATCACATTGCAATTTTTTCTGTGTGTCAAAATGTAACTACGAGTACTTTATCTTCTTGATGAAATCACCATTTATAAGTCATTTTTCATCAAAACCGTATGAATGGTAGTTGATCACTGCAAATGACTTTGCCATTAGGACCATAGCTTTGGTATTTTTCTTTCCTTTTCAGTATTGAAACTGATTTGGAAGGCAGTCTAGAGGAACCTGGATGAATCAATAAGTGATTAAACTCAACTTTACATAGATACATGCATTTCCAAAAGCTCCATACATTTGCTTTTTTGTTAACTTGAATTATTTTCTGCAAGGAAGGAAACGTTAGTCAGAAAGAAATGCCACAAAATATTCCAAAGCCTGGATCATAATGACTTTGGAAAGAAATGCAAAATAACCTCGGTTTCCACGAAGGAATCCCTCAGGCAAATTTCACTTTGTTTTGCTTGTGAGGTGTTAAGGGGTAACATACATAAAAATTTTGTATATTTTATCCCATTGTTATTAGCTTTGTAGAAGGATCTAGGTGCCTACAAAGCTGAAATTGTTCCATATCCAACGTCAAATTTACCTGACAGTTTTCCTTTTGTCTGGCCCAAAATTTCACAATATAATTAGACTAGCGTTTTTTTCTGTTACACTATCCTGGATAAATGGTAACACTTTGCATTTTGGTGGAAAGGTTACTCCAAGATTTATATAACCAACAGTAGTAGTCCATATTCAGCTATTATGACTGGAAATCAGAAGAAGTAGATTCTTTCTCTCTGGAAGACCAAAGAGTAGAAATCAAAATCTGATAAGCTCATGTTGAATTTCTCGCTCCTGAGTTTCTGACAGGCTTTCTTAGTAGAGACAATACTTCTCTGGAATTGTAAGCATGGGACAAGAGGACCTTGAAAAATTTTTGCTTACCTGTCATTGGAGCCTGAAGATAGGAATTTCTTTGCCTTATTAATGTGTTCAGTGTCCGTGTGTTGCAAAAGGTTTTTAAATTGCATGCAAACATTTGAGAATTTTTGCTCCAGAAAAGAAAGCAGTACTTAGTGCTGAATATGTGGGATTTAATTCAGTGATAACTGCACTTCTTTATGTACTTAGAACTGCTGGTTTTTTTTCACCCCGAAGATAAAGTATATCTGATAACAGTTAACTTTTCCTTATGTAGAACTAGCGTTGTAGTTCCAGTAGAAAATTGGAATAGAACCTCAGCTTATATAAATTTATAAAATGACCATTCAATTTTGTAGAAGTCTTTTGGGCTACATAAAACCTGTTCAGGAGTTAAAGCTGATCTCCTCCCTCTCATGGCCTTTTATAAAACTGTAGCTGTGCCTTGTACTACCAAAATCCTGAACAGTTTAAGATCATTAAATAGAGCAACAGTGACTTTCTTCACAATTCCATTTGAGTATTTGCTAGCTGTTGAGAACATAGTAATATAAAAAGAATAAAATTTCACTTGTCTTTTTCTTCAGTGCTAGCAGGGATTTTTTTAAAGATTAAAGGAGTCAGCTCCTGTCTGAGTGTCACGATCCACTGTTGGGGTGATTATTTTGGCAGAAGCTAAACCTCCTTACTTTCCAACTGATCTCAGGTAATTCTGGGTGACTGGGAGTGGCAAGGCTTAACTTCTGAATGACGTCCAATTAGATATTTTATCGTGAGCAGGTTTTGTGTATTCTCAGGAACAGAATTAAGACTCAATGGAGTCAAGTGCCAAGTGATTTTATTTGGCCCACAAGTACGCAAAGAAAAGAGAGAGAAAGAGAGGAAAGAGAGAGAGTGAGAAAGTTGCGATAGCTACCACCACAGATCTGTGGCATCCCATCAGTCCAATGTATCTTCAAGTCTGGTGGGAGAACATTCCTTCTGGTCTTTGTTGGTCTTGCCTTTTATATCATTGTCCTGTTGCACAGTCAATAAGTTCTCAGAATTGCCTTTGCATACCCATGCCTCCCACTTGGCAGTGGGATGCATACCCAGTACTGTCACTAGAGGGTCCCCAAAGCTCACAGGAGGTCTGAGCCACCCATTCCTTTCAGTCGACCCTGGGCCTGGGCGCATGCGCAGAGGACATGGGCTATGTGGTCTGAGTCAACAGGATGCATATGTGTTCCTGACGGGTAGATCTTCCCTGGTTGCCTTCAGTGGATAAACTGTTCTTTTAAAAATGTTGGGATATATCTCTCGGTGGTTAAACTGTTCTTCCAAAAGTGTTGAGACATATCTCTTGGTGGTTAAACCATTCTTCTGAAAATATTGAGGCATGTCTCAGTTCCTTACACTAATAATGTTGAGACATGTTTCTAGTCCCTTACATTGAGTGTCTGACTGTACATGTCGATGTAACTGGACGTTGGCTGAACACGTTAGATTGCAGCATTCAGGTATCTGCTGTGGTGGATTTCAAAGGCAGAGTGGTGAGTCTTGGTGTGCATGGTGATGTTTTTCCAGTCATATCACCGCACTTGTCAAATTTTGTTAAAAATGAAGCACCAGGGTTGCCTTCTGCACATTGATAGAAATGAATGATGGATGGGTTGTTTTGAATGATATATCCAGATCAACTTGTCTCAATATCACATTAAAGTTTTAATTTAGTTTTTAATTGTTAAACCGTTTCATGAAATTTCCACTACAACTTGATGAAATAAACAATTCTGGTGGACAAAAGACTTAGCAAGTTTTTAAATGAAATTTTAAAATCTTAACTGATTTCCGCATGATTCTTAGGCACATATTAGCATTAGCAAATCCAAAATATTATATCTCTATTCAGATATGTGCACATATTTACTGTATCTATTTTGTTAGAGTTATTAATATTTTTTTCCTTTGATTGGGACACTGTACAGTTCAAGCATTATGTCTCAGTCTGTGTTGACTGGTTACTAAGATCATTGGAACTCTTTATGGGAAGGAATATTACTGAACTGGAATCTGGAGGTTTGTGTGGCACAGATGCATGTTTAAACTTTCATGAGACCAATGTCCATGAAACACATGAGGAATTTCTAAAACCAAGGAAGATACAGTTATGGAAGCCACCTTTGTCACAATGAAAGAATAACGGGTGTTTCGTGCACACTGGGGTAGACATCAGGTCATGTGCGTGGCATGTTAAATGGGGGAAAAGAGGCTGAAGGACCTGATGCCATGAAGTGCTCTCATGGTGCAAAATCTACCAGTCATCCCATTCAGAGACAGACAGTTGACCTGACTTGTTAATTAGAATTTGCACTAGTTTATTAAAAGTAATAATGGAAATAGTGCAAGTGAAGCTGCATAAAGCACTGCCTATCATGCCACGCCACTGCTGTTGTTCTTACATGAATTCATTGTTAGAATTGACCCTATCAATCACTCAATTCTTCTTGTAAGCCCAGGGCAAGAAATGAGTATCTCCAGCCCTTTTTTTTGCCTGCTTGAAACTTGAAATTCATCTCATTTGATCTCAGTATTAGTCTTGATATGATCAATCACTCTCTGCTTTCTGAGTGCCTGCAGCGGGGAGCTGTTCTCCATTGCTGCTGTCTACAGATTTTACATTCTCCTTCTCTCATTGCTTGTTTTTAATCATTAATGTAATTAATACTGTTTTCTCTCTCATCTTTCTCCAGTGGAGTGCTGCAAGGCACCAGCCTTGAAGTGCTTCTCTCTTTCTTTGCTTCCTCTCATGTACCCTGTTACTGGCTTCAGTCTTGGTTATGCCTCTGGTGGTGGATATGGTGGGTCTGAATCTTCTGATTCCTTCTTCAGTGCCTCTGTTGTCCTTGTGTACTGAGTCAAAGCAGTAGTCCTTTTATGCTGGATTTTTTTTTCCATTGACTGCCACTAAATTCTGCTGTTGTAGCAGAGCGTTTTTTCCTCCCAGTTTGTTCCGTACCTCTGACTCTTATAATGTACATGAATTCCATCAGAGCTTTCTTAGTCCTCCAAATTGCTCTTCCTTTTGTGTTTACCAATCCAAAATCTCCAGAACAGAGCCGTTGGGCACACTTATGCTGATCCTCTCTCTGCTGCAGGCTTTATCTTGATGTCAACATTTCCCCTTAGCAATTGTCCTCTATTGTAAATACGTGGTCAGAGGGGTGACAGAAGACTGAATGAGATGTCATAGCCTTTTCCAGAGAAATGGCACTGAATCACCTGCAATCCTTTCTCATCCACAGTAGTGTTGTAGTGGTTGTTCTTGTCCTCTCTTGCCTAATTCCCTTTCCTGGAAGCTGTCTATTGGGGAGGTCTAGAGCCTCCTAGGTTTGCATAGGGGCAGTGACCCCAGCAATTGCAACAAAGCAGGGGCGTACAGAGGAACTCTTCTCAAAATTATATTTGGGTATTAAAATACAGAGAAGAGAACGTTAATGATGGTCTGAGTAATAATTATTGAGAAGTTTCCTACTAAAGAAAATTCTCACTAATTTCAGTCGAACTTATAGCTGTGTTTCAGTTTAGGTTTGTATATTGTTCCTCTCAGAACAGTCATGCAGAGTCCATTTGTAGTAGTATTTAGGTATGGGTTTCAAAACCTGTCTGGGTGTTTCCAATACAATTAAAATTGTGCCATATTGCATCTCTTGAAGTGTCTGCATGCTGCATGTCTTGAAAACCTGCCCACCAGATATTAAAAATGCATGAATAGGAGAAAATTATTGTGTGTGTTTATTTGCTTTCTTGCAGTTTATTCATTTTCTGCATTTAGATTATGTGCTTACATTGTCCTCAAAAGCTGCAAAGAAATCACCATGCAGTTTTAAGATGTCCTTTGAAAACAAATTCCATCTTAAAACTTGCATTTTGACTTTTACTTTACCATACATAGAAGAGAAGCACAGTGAATTTTGCATCAGAAACAGTATGATTTCTGTCTCAAAAAACTGCAGCTAGTTACTGTAAAACAATGCCTGGAAAGGAGCTTATGGCAATATGCCCATTAATTTTCTGGAAACAGTTCTTACTATGGAACATATGTACTTTTATATGTGGAATAACAGCTTTGATATTATTGTTGAATTTAGCTGGATTTCTCTGATATTTTCATCATGACAAGAGATTCAGAAATCTAGTGAATTTATGACAAATTGGCTCAATCTGCTATGTGACGTGATTGATAAATGGGTTTCTTTCTGCATTTAGTATTTGTTGTCCAATTATAGAAATGGGAAAAGAAGTAAGTCTAAAGAAAACAAGTGAGTGTTTTCATTTACTTTGAATAATGACATAACTAACGTTGGCTTTTCTATTAAATGGGTAAGAGATTTCGATGATAAATTGTCTGAGATGTCATGTTACTTTAGGTAGATGATTGTCCTGGTCAGATACAGTAATTTCTGCATTGTGTTATGACACTGGATATTGGGCTAGAAAGAAAAATAAATTTCTAATGAATAGCAAGATTACTTTTCAAAGAGATACTAACTGAAATATTCACCTTTCCATGTCTTCACGTAACTAAGAAAAACACAGCAGCATTTACTTCCACTCAGTTTTCTTTTCTTTTGAATTTGTTCATGTGATTTTAAGGGAAGAGGGAGAGCGAATGGCTATTAGTGGGAAAATCACATCTTCACTGGATAGGATTTGACTTTTGAGCTCCCTGCAATCATAAGAAAATATGTTAGCGTTTGATATGTAATGGGATTTGTACCCTACTTTAAAACATTGCTCATCATCAGACTTACACTGCTAAGCCTTTTCTGGACAGAAGACAAAAAAAAAAGATGTCATTTGATCTGTCACTATAGATAACTTCAGCAAGAGCAAAGCATATGTATTTAGAAAACTAAAGCAAGTTTAAAGTCAAAACAATATGGATTTTAGGGCCAGATGGCTGCTTACTGAGGTTTTCAAGGGCAGAATGACAAATCTGTCTAGGCAAATGATGCTCATTACGGAGAATTTTTTTTCCTCTTCAAATAAGCATCCAGAAAATTGCCAGTTTATGAGTGCTTCATTTGTGTTATACACTGGCAAACTTCTCTTAATTTAGTGGGAAGCCAGAATACTTGAATAAAATGCTATCTGTAGAAGACAGTTGTGAGGATCTAATAGGTGCCAGAAGCTTCTATTTCAGGCTGGTGAATTTCCTTTGCTCTAGGAGGATAATTGAAAAGCTGACTCATTTGTCCTTGATTTCATTTGTCCTTACCCTGTATGGCTCCAGAGATCTGTTCTGGCACTGAAGAATCACAGAATTGTGTAGGTTGGAACAGACATTTAAGATCATCAGGTCCAACCATTAACCTAACACAACAAGTCCTCCACTACACCACGTCCCTCAACACCACATCTGTGCATCTTTTAAATATCTCCAGGGATGGTAATTCCACCATTTCCCTAGGCAGCCTGGTCCAATGCTTAATTAGTTTTAATTTCTGAGTCCCACTTGACTCTAAATTTTTAAAAGAATTGTAATCTATTCCAAGTGGTCTATTAATTTTATTGAACCGTTCTATAAGCAGAATATAAAACTATAAAATTATAGAATCATAGAATCATAGAATAGTTTGGGTTGGAAGGGGTCTTAAAGCTCATGTAGTCCAATCCTCTGCCATACACAGGGACACTTTCTACTAGATCAGGTTGCTCAAAGCCTTGTCTGTCTTGGATGAGGTTATAGTAGTAGCTGTTTGTTTTAAATAGGAACATAGGAAAATGTTTCTGTGTGGAAAACAGTCTTTCCAACAGAATATTTTCTACACATTATCATGGTTTAATCCCAGCCAGCAATTAAGCACCACATAACCACTCATTCACTTTCCCGCTGCAGTGGGATGGGGGAAGAATTGGAATAGTAAAATTTAAGAAAAAAAAAACCCTCATGAATTGAGATAATGGCAGTTTAATAACTAAAAAGAAATAATAATAATTTAAAAAAATAAGGAAAAGAGTAAAAAAAAAACCCAACCAAGCAAGGAAATAGTAAAATAAAAGCCAAGAAAGACAAGTGATGCAAACAAAACAATTGCTCATCATCCACCGACCAATGCCCAGCCTGTCCATCAGCAGTGGCTCCCTGCCAGTTTTGTTGCAGAGTATGACATCATATGGTATAGAATATCCCTTTGATCACTTGAGGCCAGCATTCCCAACCATGTCCCCTCACAACTTTTTGTGCACTTCCAAGCTACTCGCTGATGGGGCAGTAGAGTAGCAGAAAAGTCCCTGATGCTATGTAATCTCTGCTCGGTAGTAAATCCCTGTGTTATCAATGATAATTTCAGCACAAATCCAAAACGTAACTGCATACTAGATACTATGCAGAAATGTCACTCTATCTCAGTGGAAACCAGGACACTGTTACCTGTGGAAAAGGCAAACTGTGGCACAAGCCACTTAGTTTTGTTCTTTGAGAGTATGTTATGTTTTTGAGATTTTGAATTTGAATTAAGTTATATTGATGTAGGTAACTTGTTATAAAAATAAGCACCTTGAAGTTCCTTACTCATTTCTGTCATAAATCTCCTCTCAGTCACCTGTCTCTATCAAATATTCTGTGTGTACATATGTACACAGAGTTGTATCACAGCTTGCATGAAAAAGATACTATGGTTGTTTGGGGTCTGGGAGTCCACAGTTGAAAGTAATTGTGTGCTGATTGCGGTTAGAACAGAACAATTCTGTTCAGCGATCCTTATCTTTCAGCTCAGTTCCTTTAATTAATTGCACTTTCTGAAATTAGCAGCATGTTTTTGCAGGCACTGTCTGCTTCTAGCAGTGATAACGCCTGATGTTTAGAGTTAGTACCAGCTGTGCAGACCAAGGCCACTGCTAGATGCTGTGTCCCATGTTGGGGAGTGCAGAAAGGAAAAGCCGCACCTTCAGGGAGGAGCAGACAGAGAGGTGCCCTTAAACCACCCAATGGGATATTCCGTCCCATAGACGCCATATTCAGCTGCTGGGGGCCCTTGCTCGGTTGCTCTTGACTTGGAGGCTCTTGCTCTGGGTCCTTGCTCTGATTCTTCCTCATTCCTTTAACAACTGAAATCCAAAGAGGACTGTTCATTCTGCATTTGATCCTGATCGGAGTGTTCCTGAATCCAGTAGCAGAATCTAGCTCCTGAACATAGTTAATGTCTGCTGCTGGGCCCAGTTTGGGACTTTCTTGGTGTCTGCTCTACAACATCAGTGGTGATGGTGACATACTTGCCATCAGAGGCATTTAGGTTTGATACTCGGTATATATTTGTATATATTCCATTTTAGTCTTCTTCGTATTCTTTTCCATTTTCATTAAAGCTCTTCTAGTTTCCTTTTCTAATTGCTAAGTGTCTCTTCCTTGTTCCTTTTCTCTTTCCCTTTGGGGAGGGAGGGGGTTTAGCAGAGAGCGTCTGTGGGGTTCTGGGGCTGCCCTGACCCTTAACCACAGCAGACTGTGACCTTGGTAAGCCCAAGAGGGTAACAACATACATAGCAGTGTTTGGTTTTAATATTCTCTATTTTAGAATCATAGAATAGAATCATAGAA
>VWZK01011036.1:0-35345 GCA_013396935.1 Baryphthengus martii
GTGCTGAGTACAGGGGCACGATCACTTCCATACTTCTGCTGAACACACTGGTTTTGATACAGGCCAGGATGTTGGTGGCAGTTTTGGCCGCCTGGGCACACTGCTGGCTCAGATCTTTTTCAGACAATAGACTGCTATTGTCTTTTGAAATGGCTAAACGAATTATGAAATATGGGGGGAAAAATGCATACAGATTTATTTTCTTGAATTTCATATAAATTGTTGGTTTCTTTTTCCTATATTATTTGCTTTTTTTCTTATTAATGCAGCAGCATTTGCATAATGAAATGTCATATAAGACTTTGTTTTGTATCTTGCTATATCTTCTACCTTTTTTTCTCTTCAAATTTGCTTCCCCATTCTTTACTCAGAGGGTGGTGAGACGCTGGAACAGATTGCCCAAGGAAGTTGTGGATGCTCCATCACTGGATATGTTCAAGGCCTTGAGCAACCTGGTCTAGTGTCCCTAGTGTCTAGGTGTCCCTGCCATGGCAGGGAGGCTGAAACTAGATGATCATTAAGGTCCCTTCCAGACCAAAGCATTCTATGATTTGTCTCTAGAAATCTCTGTAAATCTAAAGAGTAGCAGGATGGCTAACACCGAATTAATGAATATTAGTGATTCTTCCATTGATTGTTAGTGACAGTCCTGTTTTCACTTGTTTTATCTGGTAGTAACTTTCCCACTGTTTTGGTTGTCTTTATTCCGTATGTGCAGGGTTTTATCTCTTTCATTGGTTACTGTCCTTGTAATATTACCACTCATCTCACTTATCACAGTGGTTCTGTTCCTTTAAATGGCTTTTTAGCTATTTCAGAAAATTGGATAGCAGTTGTGACATTTGACTTCATCTTTTTACTAATGGAAATGATTTCTTTGAGCATGTTAAATCATGTCACAATTATTTTCCTCTGAAGACATCTGACACTGTAATTCTTGCAATTTTATTTTAGTTAAATTATCCATTAGCAAATATTGTACAATTTGCCTCTTTTTTTCTTTTTTGTGGTAGAGAAGTAAAACTGAATAGTATTAATAACAAGAAGACAGTTATTTTAAGGAAACAGTAGATGTAGGCTTCAGACTAGCTAAATGTTTGAGATAACATTCATTTTATTGTTGTGATGAATATGTTTTTTCAAAATTCCTGTTCAATCTGGAGTCAACCTAAAGAACTTATTGTGGGAACACCTCATGATTTAGTTAAGTTTAGCTTACAATTATCAACTTTGAAGATCCTCTGCCAACATGTTGCCCACTAGCTTGATTTGGCGAAGTCTTCAGAAGTTGCACCACTACCCAGATGATCTTAATATTATCTCCAGATACAAAATGCACAATGTAGTTCCCTCTGCAAAGCACTGATGAAGTCCTTGAATGAAGCTGGTACCAGTTTTAACCAAAAGCTTTGCCTCTATCCCACAGTTGCTTAGCTTTTCTAACTCACATTGCTGTGGAAGCTTGTTAGTGTCTTTCTGAAAATCTAAATAGTTTTTGCGTACTGGTTCCCCTTGGCCATGTGCTTACTTGATACCTTCGTAGCCATTGAGCAGGTTTTGGAGCAGGATTTCTCTCTTCAGAAATTACTCTGGCTTTTTCCGACACACCATGTTTGTTGATGGGACATTATTCTGTGTTACAGAGCCCTAAGTGCTTGCTAGGGATGGAAGTTAGGCTTAGTGGTTTTAGTTCCTCAAATTAATTTTTTTGGGAAGAAATTAGCCTCTTTTACAGATAGAAATTCTGGCAACCGGATGTGGCCCTACTGCCTTGGCTTTTTGCACTGACATTGCAAAGCTCTGCCAGTAGTTCTGTGGCTTCCAGTTGGTGCTCTGTGGTGAATGCTACTCAATCCAGGTGACTTACAAACACCTAACTTACCTATTGATTTAATAGTCAGTATACACGCTGTTAAATACTGTTTGTTTTTTTTATTGGGGTTTTTTGTGTTGTTTTTTTTCAGGAGTGAGAGGGTAGAAAACTGTTTCACTGTTTTCTCTGTTTTATTTTTCTAATTGCTTGCTAAAAGTCTGTGACCAGTTACTGATTGTTTTTGTCAAAATGCTAATTGCACACTTAGATGTTTTCACAAAGACTAATTAAGAAAAAATAGATAAAATTGAAGGCATAAACTTATTCTAGGACCATTGTTGAGTACTACCAAAGTGTATGCATATCAATGTGTGCACATACGTATATTAGATGAAATAATTAAAGGACAAATGCTAGCCAACAGTTAGATGCAAGAACTGATCTTAAATGTATAAAATATAAGATCCATAAAATAAAATAAACTGAATTGGGAAGACTCTTATAGGAGAGTGTCCTATGGATCTCTGATAATCTCTTTTATTCACTTATTTATTTATTTTGCACCAAAGTTTGCCTCAATATTAGGACTATATATAGTACGTTGTTATCTTTCAGGCCATTGGTTAAGCAGCATTAGTCCAAAACCAATTCCGTAAGAGGAGTGTTAGGGTAAAATGTGTGTAATTCTGCTTTGAACATGCTGGAGCTGAATTTTCTGTCCATTGTTTTATGATAAGGCAAGAATTCTCCTTTAGTTAGTGTTGTTCCTACCTTATTAGTCTTCTCAGTATTTGTTAGGTATTACAATTGTCTGTAATCTCTATTTTTTGTGAAGGGCTAGATGGCAGCAGGTCATGGTGATCAAGACCAGTCTTAGTTTCTTAAATCATATAATGCTTATCAAAATAAAGTTGCTTCACATATATATGTTTAAATGTTTATAAACAGTTAAAAACTATTTCCCTCATATATTGCAGTTGAAAATAGATGTGATTCTCCATATTTATTTTTTTATTATCATGTTCATAGTTATAGTTCTGAATATAGTTAGCATAGCTAGGATTCCTAATTAAACAATTATTTGCTGCCAGATACTTTACCATGAGAAAGAAAATAGTGTGTGCATCAGATTTGTTTTTGTAGGGGGTATGTATGAGAGTAGAAATGTCATAGTAGATTGTGTCTGGATTTCGGGCTTGCATATTCATCATTCAGCATAAAGTTTTTCACTTCCCAGTGGATATAATATCTTTGCATTGTTTAGCTTTCTTGATGAGTGTTTGATAACTGTAGGAATCTAGATATGAAAACAATCTTGCCATACCATTACAATTTCTATTTTGCTCGTGATAAAAGTGAGTTGACTGGAGTGTGCTGGCCAGCTGGTTTCAGTTCAGTTTTGATTGTTCTAAACTGGTTCAACTTTGCACGTACTTTAACAGGTGATACTCTGAAGTGTAGATATGGAAATAACTCTTGCTTTGTTTTGTTTTAGAGTGATGTTAATGGTCTTGAACTCCATTTCTGAATTTCCATGTGCTTAGCTGGCTTTCAAACAGCATGTCATGTGTTCATTGAGAGCTCCTGTTAAGGCACAAATCACATTATGGGACATTACCAGACTTTTTTTCTATCTATTGCATGTGGCCATGTTTTTTAAGTATAGTCTAGAGGAAGAATTTTAGTAATTTTTAATAAAAAATAAGTTCTGTCTTCAGTGAATAAGCTCAAATATACTATTCCAAGAGTTCTTTTTGAAGAGATAAACTCACCTTTGGACAACTTAGGTTAGATTGGTGAAACAGGTTATTTTGAGTGGCACTCCAGTACTGATGAGCTTCAAATTGAACTACTGCTCAGGGAATATATATATATATATATTTTTTTTTTTTGTCATATTGCATGAAAGTTGGAGACAGCTGGAGAGAGGGAAATATGCACTTTCCTCTTTGCTGAACATGTTAGTCTACATATAGCTTTCTGCTTGCCTTTATTTCATGGATGAAAGATTTGTTATGTTAACTCCACTCCATTTTTTTTCTGCTGTCCTTCTAATTCATTTAGCAAATATCTATGAATACTGACTATTTTGGCAAGTACGAGGGAATGACTGATTTGCTAATAGCAAGTGCCAAGCAGCTTGGCGATTTTAAGTGGAAGTTGAGCTGCAGATACTAAATTTCAAACTTTGTTTTCATAGAGTAGTTCAATGAAGAAAAAAAACAAATGCTGAGAACATGATTTTTCCTTGTGCTGATTAATTCATTGTAATTCTATATTGCATTTAAGCTTCAAAGCTTTCAAAGATTAGTGGTTTGTAATTAATGGTAATTCTGGAATTAATAATGGCAAAATTAGTAGTTGCATAATAAAGACGATTTTAATCTTTGATAGCTTTCAGAAGGCCTTTGAATAAATACTGTTCGTTCAGATTTTTTAAAACATCTCATGTAAGCCTTAATCTTTAAGGGAATACACCACAAATGAGCTGTGGTTCTGCCCATGGCAAGCTTTTGATGTTGCAAGGAGTAGTAGTATGTCCCTGTATGAAACTTTAAGATGTTGATATATTGACAAATACAATTTGGAAGGACAGTAGAGATCTGTTAAGTGGAAAACCAGAGACATGTGCTGGTTATTTTTTTTTAATTGTGATCGTATTAGGGAGAAAGTAAGTACAAGGCATTGTGGGATAAAATGCTCATAAATACCATTTCCTATTTCTATTTGTAGTTACAAATTGTACAAAAGATGAAGTGGAAAAAATAATAAATTATTTCATTTTCCTTTATGCAGCACCTGGTATATAACTTCATAAAATCTTGTACATTTGTCTGAAATATTAGCAGATTGAAAATAGAGCATAAATGTAAAATTTTGTCATAACTAATGACAAAAGATAATTTGATTTTCAAATACAATGCAACACAATAATTCAAGCAAGCAAATACTAATATGGCTAGAAAGAAGGAAATGTTCCATGTAAGGAACTCCAAACTGAAATGTTCAGTTTTAGTTTTACCAAGTTGTGTGCTAGAAAGAGGTGATTTTCTTTATCTTTGTAAGAAGCAGTGCTGTGAGTCTCTGGTAAAATAGGACATTATTAATTTCTTTGAGTGATTTCTTTGTGGGTGACCTTTTATACAAGTGTAACTCTTTACCTTCAAATACAAATATTTGAAAGCCGTGTATCAGGATTGAAGAAAATGAATGCAGTAACACTGCACCGTGTCTCACCACTGTCTTTTGTGGCCAAATTCTACATACTTAATTTAGCATGTGTATTTTTGATACATGCATTCCACACTCTTGCATTGAACATTGTAGGGAAGACTGTGCTGTAATTAAAGGGTTTACCCAAAGAATGAAATTCTTTCTGAAGATTCCTCCATTGAAACAGGGAGCAGGGGCTACTATTGCAAAAACATGTACAGAATTAGGCTCAAATTTCTTTTTCCTTTTTTTTTGTAATTTTTTTTTTCTTTTCTACCTTCATTTATTTCAGACAGTACAGAGCGCTCTTGTTCCCTTGTCAGGAAGGTGATAGTAAAACCTCTGTAGACTAGAATACTATGTGAACAAAGATCGTTTTAATGAACTGCTTTTTAAAAACCTCATCAAGTGCTCTTCAAGTTTCAATCCATTTTTTCTCCAATGGATTGGTGTTGTATCTTTTAACATGGAGTAGCACATAATTTAAAGTGAAGATTAGTGTACAGTTATTGTGCTGGTTTTTTAAATGACAAATTTATATTCAGAAAAATTCTGGCATACTGTGTATTTTGGGAAAAGATCAATTAATAAAGAAACCTATTTTATTTTATATACAAGAGCTGGCAGTTTCAAAATTGATTACTAATGAAATTCTACCATTTCCTCAATTCAATTAACTTAGTAGAGATTTTATCAGGCTTTATGTCCCCATAGGAAGGTAAGTATATTTTCTGGTGAGTACATTCCTACATGACAAAAGAAACAAATAGTTTTAGTTAACTACTTGCACCTGTTTCTAAAACATTTTTTGGTGTGTTTTTGTTGTTTGTTGGGTTTTTATTTGGTGTTTTTTTTTGTGGTTTGTTTGTTTGCTTTTGCTTTAATAAATAGTATTTATTAGAACTTTTACATGTACTTTGAAGAGGCCTGATCACTTGACGGCCGTACCCAAAGAGTGACTGTCAATGGGTCCATGTCCAAGTGGAGGCTGGTGACAAGTGGAGTACCTTAGGGATCAGTACCGGGACTGGTCTTGTTTAACATCTTCATTGGCGACACAGCCAGTGGCACTGAGCGCACCCTCGGCAAGTTTGCCGACGACACCGAGCTGTGTGGTGCGGCTGACACACTGGAGGGAAGGGATGCCATCCAGAGGGACCTTGACAGGCTGGAGAGGTGGGCCCATGCCAACCTCATGAAGTTCAATAAGACCAAGTGCAAGGCCCTGCACCTGGGTTGGGGCAATCCCAAACACCGATATAGGCTGGGCAGTGACTAGCTTGAGAGCAGCCCTGAAGAAAAGGACTTGGGGGTGCTGGGGGATGAGAAGCTCAACATGAGACATCAGTGCAGGCTTGCAGCCCAGCAAGGCAACCATACCCTGGGCTACATCAAGAGAAGTGTGGCCAGCAGGTCAACGGAGGTGATTCTCCCCCTCTACTCCACTCTCGTGAGACCCCACCTAGAGTACTGTGTCCAGTTCTGGAGCCCCTATTAGAAGAAAGACATGGGCTTGCTGGAATGTGTCCAGAGAAGGGCCACGAGGATGATCAGAGGGCTGGAGCACCTCTCCTATGAAGACAGGCTGAGGTTGGGGTTATTCAGGCTGCGAGGAGACCTTCTTGTGACCTTCGAGGATTTGAAGGGGGCCTACAAGAAAGCTGGGGAGGGACTTTTTAGGATGTCAGGTAGTGATAGGACAAGGGGGAATGGGTTCAAACTAGAGGAGGGTAGATTTCGATTGGATATTAGGAAGAAGTGGGAGCGGGGGCAGGAGGGTTAGAACTTGATGATCTTTTAGGTCCCTTCCAACCCTGACAATTCTATGATTCTAAACATAAGTATATTTATGCAAATAGTAATTCTTACATCTTGAAGAATCTGCTTCATCATGAAATGAGTAGAAATGAAAATTCCTGCTCACATAAAGGAATTTCTCATATAGAAATATGTTATCTTTATCTTTACACAGAACTGGGTTTCCAAGAAGTCAGCTAATCAGAATATGCTGCTATACCTGACTTAGAAATTTGAATTGGAATATTAAATTAATTCTCTCACTAGACTAGAGGCCCCACTTTCAGTTGTATGCATGCTGGATTGCCTTGAAAACATTTCCCATGGATCTCACAAGATAACATCCTAGAAACTTGTCTTTTAAGGCACGAATGACTCACTCTCTCTAGACTGAATGCATAAGACACAAAGGTAGGAATAAAAGTTAATTGCTAATCAATTTTGTTAATTTTTCAGAGAGCAGAGTATTTCTACAATGCTTTCTAATATGGTAAAGTAGAACTTATTTAATTTTCTTTTGGCAATAGATATTTCATAATTGAAGCTGATTATAATTAAAAGATGCCATCAATGTCTCCTTTAAGCGTAAATATTCTTAAACCTTTTATTCTTTTTTAACTTTTGTCCAATTAAATCAGACCGGTTAGCCTTTCTTGGGAGCAATGCTGCTCATCATGAAATGGATATAAACTTAAATTGTGCTACTTCATATTCTCCTGTACTAAGTAGAATACAGATGGCGAAGAGCCCAGAAGAACAATTTTTGTATTCACTAGGTGAAATCTGTTCCATATAGAGGGCTCAGGGAAAAACTTAGCGGTTTCATTTTTTTTTTCATCTGTCTGAAATTTAAAAGCTTGTATGATAAAATGAGATGCTCGTTACATAAACAAGAAGATCAATCTAAGCTCTCTGAGGATAACATACGATGAATGATAGTGGTTGCTCTGCTTATTTTTGTCTGCTGTATTGATTTATGTACTATAAATGTTCAATTTCACTATACATGTGTGAAAGTGAAACTAGTGTAACATAATATGTGTAGATTTTATTTAATTTAGCAGACCATAACATCACTAAAGTTTTGGTTGAAATATTTCCTGACTGCGAAAGCCAGGCATATTGTTCTAAAACAAAGCAGTATGTCTATCCCTGGAGTTTAAAAAAAAATAAAATATATAAAATTTTTCTATATCTTTAGATCTTGTAAGTAAATGAATTGCCTTTTAGGCTTTATAATTCCAAGAGGGGTTGACTACCCACTCTCTTCCAGTATTTCAAATAAATAAATAAAAAAATCTCTTATCGAGTCGTTGAGCCCTGAAGAGGTAGACATTACTTCTCCAGCTTGGTTGTACATAAGGATACACGTGAACAGCATGTTGCCTTGCTGATAATGAATGAGCATTGTAGGCTTAGGGAAAAACAATACTTCGGATCTGTCATTTCTCTTTGTCACATGTGCATTTGTAGGATTTATTGTCGGTATTTTGTTACGTTTTCCCGAGCTGTCTTAGTGAAAAGAAATCAAGCCACTGGTGGTTGAAGATGTGCTTGGTATACAAATATGGAAGAGATTGGTGTTGACTGAAGACCTTATGCCTGGTTACAGGAGTAGAGACTTCAGATAGGAAGAAGTCTATACTATTTCGTCAAAGCTCCAAACAATCTGTACCTGCACTAAGAGGCATTGAGGAGGAACTGTGCTTCATCAGACAGCCTAACAAGTAGATGTGCAATGCTTCACTACTCCAGTAGCAGTTTACGGTGATGAGCGTGTAAGATGTAGCTCTTCTAGAGAATTTAGAAATAGAGTACAATAATCACCATAATTCCACTAGCTAGAATCTATGTGCAGAAATTGAGTGATTTACTTTTAATACTCTAAATCACTTTGGATGCCAAAGGAAGTTCACATTTTTGGTTTTTTTATCAGTCTAGTTGTTTTTCTGCGAAGTATCAAAAATACATTATTTGAAGTTCTGTCTTCTCTGAGGTGTAGAAATAACATTATTACTCTCCTACAATATACTTTTGACTATGAATTCTGAAAGTAATTGCTATTCCTGTCTGTGCCAAACCCTCTTGGCTTTGTTTACCTTTTTTTCTGTTCACCATCAGCCTTGGTTTTTCTGGTTCTTTTGATGTTCTAGAATTGTTTGTCCCACTTAACAAGTGACTTTTTATTTTTAGTTTGTTTCTGACAACCAGCTTGCGTTTTTAAATTTAAAATAATTGCTGTATGGTTATTATAGCATTCATAATATCAGGATTTTAAAAGTTCTGTAAACACAATTCCTTTATCTTCACTGTCATTTGTGTTCATAAATTATTCTGTGTACCTATTCTCTGAAGTTTTAAATGAAAATACTAAGTAAAAAGAGACTCTCAATTGCTGTATCCAATCAGGTATTTCATTAATCTGTTGAGCAAAATATGTGATGTCATAGCTAAACCACTGGAAATTATTTTTGCTAAACATTTATTAGCACTAGTGTACATGTTTTATGAAACTGTGTTGTTCTTCGTTCTGTTGTTAAATTTTAGGTTTTTATTTTCCTTTTTTGCATTTCATTAGAAAGTCATTTATTCGTTGAAACAGTTGAAACAGACATGTGAAGCGTTTACATTTTTATCTCTTTTTCTTCAGTTAGTAAATATTTTCTGAAAGGTTCTTGATTTGTTGACCAACATTTCTGCTAAACAGCCCCCGCAAATGAATTGCTTATTTAGTTGTTGCTTCTTACTTTCATAGGCCTACTCCCCTTCTCGATCAAAAACTCCGTATATATGTTACCTAACTCTCATAATTCCCTGAGATATTTATTTCCTATGCTTGATTTGTATTTCTTCAGTCTCTCTTAACTATTCTTTTACCTGAGTTCACAGAAACTATTTTTCATGATCTCTAATGAGTTATAATTGAAAACAAGAACAAAACCAGGAATTTGCAATCATACTGATACTGTGCTGGTTATTCATTTGGAGGCTTACCATTGTGTAGGATTGCACAATAGGCTGATGTTTACCAAATACGCTTCTCTCCAACAATATTTTTGTGTCATACATCAAAAAAATCCCAACCAAATAAAATCAAGGCTTCAAGAAAATATTTTGTCAGTAATTAGTTAATGGGATTTTGCCAACTTCTTTTCTGTATTTATATGGTATTAACTTTAAAATTATCTGTTCTAAATTTGAAAAAAACAACAGTCTACCTGCTTATTCACTCTGGTTCCAAAATTGTATTATCATTTTAATTAATTGTTCAGGTAATTTGAATTTCCTGATATAACTGCTGTATAAAATTTGTCTACTATTAGTTAACTATTGTACAAAGGATAGTAATTTTCCCAGCATCAGCAAAGTGATGAGTAGTATGTCTGCATGTTCCAGATTCCTCTTTCTAAACTGCTCTATTCAGTCCAGAAAATTAAAATAGTTTATTGACTTTGATACATATAGAATACTACAGTGCATATCTAAATGTTTTGGACAGTGTTTTGCACAGTTATCAATCTGTGTACCTTCCAGTAACGCAATAATAGGCTGGTTTTTATTTGTATTTTTCCAAAAGGAGAATAATGAAATGTCTTAGGATTATTAAATACTACATTTTTTTAAAATTATGTAATTGTGCTGGAAAAACCAGGATTGAAGAGATGTGACTTTTAAGTTTTGCAGTGTAGTATGGTTTATGATGGACTCTGGGGGGTTTTGCAACTATATAGTGAGGATGCCGATTCTCTAGTTACGTATACTCCTTGACAAAATGCTGATTATGTCTCCAGCAAATTAGTCTTTTTGAAAATGACTACTAGAAGTAATGAATAAAGGCCACAATAGCTTTTAAGCCTGATCATGGGTTGCTTGAAGAGATGGGAGGCTGATAAGAGAAAGCTTTTTCAGCAGCCATTTTAGAAGTTAAGCAGAATGAGATTATTTTCTAGAACAGTGCTGCTTTAAGTCATGTTGCATGAAACTCAGACCACAGACCATGAATGAGAAACAGTGGTGTCAATCCAACAGCAAATTACAGGGTTACCAAATGTTATAATGAGATTTCTCACATTAACTGTTAAATCCCTCTTTTTTTTGAGAACTCATAACAAAGACAGATATTTGCATTTTTGCAGCTCCCAAATACGTTTTCAGGTGTCCAAGAAAGCCATTCTCTTAATGGCACAGGTATACACAGGCTGCATGCATGGCGTTTGTTAAACATCTTTTCGGTTAATCTGAGCAAATATATGGTGGAGAAGCAATCTGTTTCATTAAAACTCAATGTTATGGATATCGCATAGTATGTCATGTAGTCTGTCACATGGTACACACATATACACTTAGTGAGACATAGAGTTTCATTTGTGTCGTAAAATAATTACCCACTACTTGTACCGGTACAAACCCGCTGTTTGTGTGTGTCTCACTTGCCTGAGAAATTAGATGTCCACAACTGATATTGTCTCTAAAATCCTTGAAATTAATCTGTGCCAAAAGAAAAGAAGCTATGCTCTAAAGGAGGAGTTTGATGAGAAGAGACAAGGAAGGAGTGAGATAGATATTTGATTTCTATGAGAAATAATCATTTTCACTGTTTTTATTATGTTGTTGCAAGGAGTGGAAAGCTTTGGAACCTTAAAAATGCTATGTTCTTTGCTTTAGCAGATGGAGGACAGCTTGTCAGGGAGATTGTGAGTGGAAGGAATGGCTAGCATTAGGGCCATGATCAAGTCTTTTTCTCTCAAGGGGTAACTGCCTCAATAATATGCTGAAGTTAGCGAGGAATTTGCTTTCCACAGAACTGGATTTTATTGTGGAATGGCCTTAGCAATTTAAGTAAAGATCCTAAGCCCATTAATATCTGGAAGCAGGAAGTCTTCAAAGGTTGCATCACCAGCAGTTTACATAAAGAGAAGATAATAGGCCAAGTAATAGGATGCATCCACTGAAAATCAGTATTGCTGAGGAGAAAATGCATCAATGCAGTAGGAATTTTCTCAAGTGTTAGAGACTCTATATTCAGACCTTAATATCGTCTATTGGTAGATATACAACAGAAATACAAAATTTTGGAATTCTTTGTAGAGAATATTCCCTATCAGAAATACAGTACAGAGAAAGAATTTCAGTATTCTAAATTGGAGTTTTGCAAATTCTGCCTTTTTATGTTGTTACTCACTACGATTAAGAGTGGAACTATTCTGAGTGTTTCTGATGAGAAGGCTTGATACATTGGTGCAAACATGGGTGAAGCACAGAAAATTGACCAAATAGAGGTTCTTCGCTAGTTCCACCATACTTCCCGCATCTTGCCTCTGCCATGCTTACAGTTTATCATTCGTCTTGACATGCTGGTAGTGTTCATGAATGACTCTTAATTACTAGGTGAGCTTACTCTAGCCAAATTAACTCTGGAGAATAATATACATTGTTTGTTATTCTGACAAACTCTCAAAAGGAAACTGCAGAGGCTTTTGCTTATTGATGAGACAACTGTGATAGGGTAATAAAAGCAAACTATTGAATAGATAACCTCGTCCCTCGTTTGGTATTTTTTGTTGTTGTGTTGCTGGGGACTTTTGCTGACTCTGGAAGTTTCATGGATTTTCTAGATTTTGCGCAGTAAGAGTTACTTGTTGTTTTTTGATGGTCTCAGCTATTTTATGGGTATGCAAAGGTGTTTGCTGCTGCTGCGCTAGCTGTCTTCCCAAAATACACAGAGAATTAGTTTACTTTTGCCAATTTTAACAGTGAGTGTTTGATTTCTCCCACTTTGTTTTCTGCAAAATATGTTGCTGCTAGAGCCACAGCTCTGTCCCTTCTCCTTTTTTCAGTATTTTTCTTCTTTTCTTTCCATACATTCTTCCTTTACATAACTGTTCTGATTGATTGTTGTCAATCTTCCTCACAGCGCATTAAGCAGGCTTTTCTCCCTTGTCCATGGACCTAATTAGTTATAAATTCCAGTCTGAGTCACTTGGAGGGCTAAAATGGACCTCTGGAAGACATCTGCTCATTGTTTTGTCTTTTTATAGCTGTCTCTGCACTTTCATCTTCAAAAATCTTTGTTTTCCAGTCTTTTTCTTCCAGATAATTCAGGAGTTTGTCTCTCTCTCTTTCTGCTGTACCTAATCTGCTTTGAATATCCTGTTCACAAGAATCATACTGAATAATGACATCTGAGTACATGGTCTCCAACAAATTAAGTGTTTCATGTTTGTCATTTTTCCATTTTGCTGACCTTAGCTGATTGCAGGGATAAGCAGCTGCACACTGTCTATTCATAAAGCTGGCTCAGTATAGTTCCAGAGAGGAGCACTTATTTTTTCTTTTCCCCATTATCCTAGCAGTGCTTCTAAGTATCTTAGAAGATAACATGATGTAGGCACTGGATCCTCTTTCAGTCTCTTCTGAATATGAAAACAAGGCTTCATTTGCTCAATTTCTGTCCTTCTCTTCATCAAGCTATATTGATTCTTTTTTCTTTTCATAGCAAGGAGAACACATTATATGTTGGATAATTCTCATTTAATTTTCATTACTTATTTGAGGAAAGTCAGGAAAAACCTCCACCTGCATTAGACTGTCAAAGGATTTTGCCCACTTCCCTCTATTAGAGAACTGTACAAATCTGAACAAGTTGAAAACCTTTTCCAAAGGAATGTTGTATCTTTAATGTCAACCATGTTTAAAATAGGTTTTGAAAATATCGACAAAATATTCTTCATCTTGAGATCTGAAGTCAGGCTGAGAAGACTTTTTGTCACAGTATTACAATGCCATGGTCCTTGTTTGTAAAGAGGTGGGCACAGGTACAGGCCATCACTGTGAAACCACCTTTATAAATTATGAGACTACTAATCACTGGGAAACATCCATTAGTAACAAGGAACATGAGGGAGCTTAATGTAAGGGAGGAAATGCTGAGGACAAAAGGGGAAACAAATTAAGGACTTGATCTTGTATATCATATTAAATTAAAAACACAGACAAGCAATAGAGCTATAATCTTAGATTCCCAGTATCTGTACAAAAAAAATGGATTTTCTCCATTGTTTGATGGCACTGTCTGAAATACGTGGACAAATTATATGTTAATAACTGAAATATCTATTTATTTACTGTTTGTTTCTCCAACAGTTTCCATCAATACTCTCAGAGTATTTTAAGTATCGGGTAGTTCATAGATGTTAGCACAATGGTGGTAACCAAAATGTTAATATTTATTTATCCAATGGGAAAATACACTCATAATTTTTAAATTTTGTTCCTTTAGTCTGGAGCAGGACCTCATGTTGTTAAGTGCTATAAAATGAGAAACTACTACATAAATATATTTTATTTATTTTTTTTATTGGCAGTGTGATCTATCTTAAGAGAAATCCTACTGTTTTCTGGCTGTACTCTATCAGGAAGACAGGTGAAATATAGCTTATATTTTTAGAGTTGTGGATAGAAGTAAGATTTGATCCATGCTTATGTTCGTGTAAGACCAAGGATTTTGTTTGCATTTTGATATCATTATATCAAATATATATACTATCGATTAAGAAATCTTTTGAAAGAAGTGGACTTCTGATTCATGTTGAATATAAGGTCACCAAATTCACATTGGAATTAAACGGGTGAATTAAAAGCTCAGTGTCATTTTGAGACGATATTGTTGCCTACTTACATCACAGAAGTCCAACAAATACAAGTCAAACCTGAAATGTAATCCATTGTCTTCATAAGGCATACTCTTGTTCTTTGTGTCATAGCACTTAGTGCAGCTCGTTCTGTACTCTTTAAATCTGGTCCATGTATTTTTAATTTGAATTGGCAGAGATGCACATGTTAGACCAGGAGAGAGACACTTGTGCCTTTAGATCTGCAAGCAATTCTCTCAGCTATACTGCAGAGCTGCACTACACATCTAGGTAAATAAGAGGAAGAGGGAAAGGAACAGTACTTGAAAGCTTGTTCTTCATCTTCTAACAATTCACTACTTGGTTCACATTTCCCATCTCTTTCCTGTTCTTTGATTGTGGACTTGTCCTGTTTGAGCTAGAACAGAACAATTCTGTTCAGTGATTTTTACCTTTTCAGCTCAGTTCCTTTAACTAACTGCACTTTCTGAAAGGAGCAGCCTGTTTTCGCAGGCAGTGCTGCTTCTGGCAGTGATTACACCCAATGTTTAGAGTTAGTACCAAGGACTGGTGTGTAGACCAAGGCCACTGCTAGATCCTGTGTACCACATTGTGGGGTGCAGAAAGTAAAAGCCGCACCTGCAGGGAGGAGTGGACAAAGAGGTGCCCTTAAACTGACCAATGGGGTATTCCATCCCACAGATGCCATATTCGGCTGCTGGGGGCCCTTGCTCGGTGGCTCTTGCTCTGGATCCTTGCTCAGATTCTTCCTCATTCCTTTAATGGCTGGAATCCAAAGAGGTCTCTGTTCGTTCCGCCTTTGATCCTGATCGGAGTGTTCCTAAATCCAGTACCGGAATCCAGCTCCTGAACTCGGTTCCCGTCTGCTGCTGGGCCCTGTCTGGGACTTTCCCAGTATGTGCTCCACGACATCAGTGGTGATGGTGACGTACTTGCCATGAGGGGCGTTTGGGTTCAATACTGGGTGTATATTTGTATACATTCCATTTTATTCTTCTTACTGTTATTTTCCTTTTTTCATTAAAGCTCTTCTAGTTTCCCTTTCTAATTGCTAAGTCTCTCTTCCTTATTCATTTTCTCTTCCCCTTTGGGGAGGGAGGGGGGTTAACAGAGAGCATCTGAT
The DNA here is from genome assembly GCA_013396935.1 of Baryphthengus martii. NCBI lineage: Eukaryota > Metazoa > Chordata > Aves > Coraciiformes > Momotidae > Baryphthengus > Baryphthengus martii. Next base: position 15,599 of record VWZK01011036.1, read on the forward strand.
AGATTCTGGGGCTGCCCTAACCCTAAATCGCAACAGGACTACATGATTATCCTACCAAATGAATTTTAGACTTCAACCTACAGGTAGGGATGAAATAGAGGACATTCCCTCTCATACTCCAGTGCAATTCCTCCTATTTCTTCCAGTCTGTTTGAGTTTGTTTGCCTTAGTGAATCTGTCATTCTTAAAACTTATTTCTTGACTCTTGAAGATTACACTTTTCTATGCCACCACCTACTAGAATTGATTTAACCAAACATATCACTCACAGAGGAAAGCTAGTGTCAGTTTGAGTGAAGCTACTGAAATACTGGTCTTGCTGTCTTCCATTGATGTGGTTGCCAGATTTTCTTCTAATGGAATATCCTTAGCAATTACATTCTCCATCTTTTCTCCTCAGAGGCCTGAAGAGAGAGAGCTGATCACAGTGCTTGTGGACATGCCTTATTGAGATATGTAGAGCAACAGGGATGAAGGGCTACCAGGATTAAAAGAAAAGTGGTGTTTTTAAAACCGAAATCTTATTATTTACCAAGGTCTTACTGATTTTGTGCTATTTTAATAAACTTTTAGAATTTCTCCAGTAAAACAAGTTTAATCTGTTTACCCAGTGGTAGGAATATTTGAGATAAAGTCCAGAAAGTTATAACAGGTGCTAGGGCTGTATGTTGCTGTATCTTTCATCAGTTTACTTATTATCTACTTGTCTCCTCAGGTATCTGTTTTTCTCTAAGGCAGCTCAGCTATGCTCAATCTTGTGTTGCTGCTACTAGACTGCTTCAGAGATCGCACCTAGTTTAATTAAGATTATCCTTATAATAAACTACGTTGGCAATGCAGCTAGATAGAAAACTCAAAAACTATTCTAAAACACAACATCTAAGTTTATATAATTATAAAGCTAAAGTGAAGTGGTGAGTAAGCTTCTGAAACCAGAGCTTCTTTAAAAAGATACACTGAAAGTATACTGAAATTGTTCTGGTTATTGCACGTGTGACTTCAAAAACGTATTACTATGAAACATCATGGCCTGAGACATACTTGAATCCATTTTTCTGAAGGATTCAGTATAGCACATTACTATTTAGAAACACTTCAAGTAACAGAATAGTGGGGAAAAGAGGGTTCTATTCATTACATGATTATTTATTCTTGTTCACATGCTGTGAACTTCATTGTGCAGTGAACATTACAATTAAATGTGTTAAACACAGAACAGCCAAAAATGTTCTCACTACATAATGATGGGAAGATTATAAACTTACTGGTATCCATTTTTGCGAAGTGATAATTTTATTGGAGAACAATATTCAAAATGCAAACATTTATTGTCATTTTATAGACAGTTGTTCCAATAACTGTTTAGTGAGTACTGGCGTCATAGGGAGAAAATTGTGTATCTCAGCTGCTGTCCTGCCTGTGGCTCTAATGAAGTCTCTGTAGTGATCTTATTGTATTGACTTAGCAAAAAAATGAAATTCTAATTGACAACATAAAGCCAAGCAAATTGTCAGTAAAGATATGCTGACTTAAGCCTTGTTGACACTGATGTCAAAACTGTTCTTTGTGGTCAAGAAGAAAAGACAAATTCTTCTGAATTATTAAACTTTTAAACACATAGATTAAGTAATCAGCTGACTTTATGTACAGCTTGATGGTGAAGTTGTTTTCATGTTCTTTCCTTTAGATTTCCAGGTGTACAAAGGGATTTCCAAATATGTTGCTTAAGAAACATGATTTTGGAATTTTAAGTACAGTTGCACCTCTGTTGCTGGAAGTGGTCAGAGCAAAAATCCATGACTGAAACAGAAATGTGTCAAACTCTCAGACTAGAATCTTCAAGTCCCTTGAATTTGGAACCTCTTTCTGGTAGAAGTAGTTGAGTGTCCCTGTGTAGTCTACTTGTAAGTTTTTCAAGCTAATGGTTAAAGACCGAATGATGTGGCCTAGCCATAGCCAAACTAAAATACAAAGTATAAAACTTTTCCAAAATCCCAGTTGTCCCTAAAGCTTGACTGACAACCTACTTAATAGAAGTACTTTCTACTCAATAATCAGTACCCAGAGGTTAATTTTAGGACTAAGTGGTTTTTAAGAAGACGTGGTCTGTGTCTTTATCCCAGCTGGAAGTATTTTTCAATAGAAGATAGGACACGAGCCAGCAATGTGTCCTTTCCACAAGGAAAGCTAACAGTATCCTGGGCTGCATCAAGAGGAGTGTTTCCAGCAGGTTGAGGAAGGTGATCCTTCCCTTCTATAAAGCACCAACAAGGCCACATTCTGGGCTCTCCAGTACAAGAGAGACATGCACATACAGGAGAAAGTCCAGTGAAGGGCTATGAAAAGTGATTAAGTGACTGGAACATCTCTCTTATGAGGAAAGTCTGAGAGAGCTGGGACTCCAGGTTAACCTGGAGAAGAGAAGATTTGGTGGTGGGTGTGTGTGTGCTTATTTAAGTCTACAGATACCTGAACAGAAGGTGCAAAGAGGACTAGAACCAGACTCTTTTCACTGGAGCCTGGTGGCAGGACAGAGATCAATAAGAACACACTGAAACACAGGAAATTGTCTGAACATCAGAAACTACTTTTTTACTGTGATGGTGACTGAGCACTGGTGCAGGTTGCCTAAAAGGGTTGTGAGGTCTCCACCCTTGGAAATATTCAAAAGCCAGTTGGATGCGTTCCTGAGCAACCTGCTCTAGGTGACCCTGCTTGAGTAGGGGATTGGAGTAGATGATAACTTCTAGAGATGCTTTCCAAGCTCAAGCATTCTGTCATTGTGACATACCCTAGTGCACCTCTCAGACCATACTCTCCAGAAGCTTTTGAGTTCCTGTAGTGGGTTTAATAATGAATGATCCCAAACACACTCAAGATAAAAAAGAAAAAGTCTTAACAAGCTTAAAGTTTTCCGTCAGGACAATAAGGATTTGCACAGATTTCTGTTGCCAGTAACATACAATAGCATGATGTGGCTTTTGTCATATCTGGCCAACAAATTGAGGCCCAATGAACATTTATACCAGGCTCAGTTGCTGACATGCTTTTGGCTGTCTTTAAAAAGGTTTGAATGGCTAAGGCCATACAGAGAAGACTTTGCAGGTGTCAGGTGTAGCCAAGATAAAGACATTTTCAGAGGAATCTTCTCTCTCCATTCAGTATTTAATTCTCTAAGAATGCAGCTCTACTACTTTGTCAGTCTGTTCACAGTAGTTAACATGATCGCTGCTAACTCAATAACCTCTTTTTCTATTCTTTTTGGAAATCAATTGTGGAGTACCAAGCCCTTGCAGAAAAGAAGAAACAGTTTAGCTGCTTCAGCACATGCTGGATATGACAGCAAGAGCTTTGTATATAGTTGTTTGGCATTTTAAAAGCTTTCCAAGGAAATCCATCCTTTTATTCATAAGGCCTTTACAAGAGATACGAGCCACTTGCTTGCCATCCTCGTATTTATTGTTATAATCAATTTATTGATTTTATCTCAACTCCTGATTTTAGAGTCAGAGTTGGGATGTAACGTACTATTTGAGTATTTGCTCTGTAAGGAATGTTAAAGTTCTCATAGTACTTCCTGCTCTGTGTGATATATTTTTCATTATGTACGATAAACTTCCAGCAAAAGTCTATAAAGAGAACAATGAAGTAATATTTCAACTGTAAGCTTAATTAATGCCACATGCTGGGTAAAGTGGAAGCAAAATGAATGACCTGCTGTAGTGTCATACAAAGAGAGAGCTGTCCACAGCATGAGCTGCTGACCAGAGGCTCTCTTACTGTAAGGGTGAGTGGAGGGAGCCAGCTGGTTCTGGTAAATCACCTGCATCATGTTATGGCCGGTTATGAGCAGATTGCTTTGTTATTTTTTTTTTTCTCTAAATGCTTACATGAAGAATTTTCCCTGCTGGCTATGGTTTTTCTTCTGTCTCTTCATCTCTGCAGCTCACCTGATTGCTAATATGTTTGTTACCAACCCAAATAATTATTGAATCTAGATGCTGTTGTACTATATTTCTATAATATAAAAATCTTTTATGTTTTTCATTCTGTCTATGAATAAACAAAATAATTCAAAGAGAATAAATCAGTAATGAATATGTCTAGAACCAGTTTCATGTGCTTGGCTACAATTACAATACACCAGGTAACAAAAATCATACTGTTTTTTGGCTTATCTGTTACAAGACGTGAGTAGTAAAGGGTTTCAGATTTGTATCTGTAAAAGTATGTGTTGATTTCTAAGGGTTTTTTAAATATAGCGAAGTATTTGCTATGATAATATCTTGTCAGATTTGAAAATTGCTTGTAGCATTAAATAAACATTTCTCACTTATAATATAAAAATTATCAAATTGCTCCCAGAGGTGTATTTCTACTACCGTTAAGATTATTTCTTATTTAAGTCTTGATATACCTGTGTTGATCATTCCTTTCTAACAAGAAGTATCACCAAAAAATTGAAGTCTTGAAAGAATAGTCATGGAAAGAGGTAATGCTTTTATTTTTGTTTCAGACATAAATCTAACAAAATAATCGTATTGAGGTTCTAAATGTTGAATGTTCTAAAACATCTTGTAAGTTCTTAATTTTTTTTTAAATTAAAAAAATATTTCTGTCTCCTCAAGATGTGGGTGAATGTCTGATGGCATCCATCACCATTTTACTGGGAGTTTGTTCAAATGGACACATTTCAATGAGTCAACATGCTTGCAATAAAACCACTCTTCATAGAAAATTTCGAACTATTTTTAATCATTATCTTGATCTTTCAAACATACTCAGTTTGGTTTTTCTGTTCTATCCCGTTGGGAATGCAGGCAGACTTTATTACACACTTTACAAAAAATGTGTTACCGAATATAGCTTGGTTAATAGCAAAGACTGTCGAGTGAAATGTATTAACTGAACCTAGCAGAAAATCTAGGTAAGATTAGAGAGCACTGTGGGTCTCTAAGCAATCTGAGTTACAGCATTTGCTGCAGGGATTGTGGAACTCTTGAGACCTTCAGCTTGAGCTTCTCAAAAAGCTAAAAAGAAACTGGGAGAGAACATGAACCAGAAAAACTTTTGACCAGCTCTCATTGTAATACCCTGAAACTTGTATTGCTTCTCAAATAGGAAAAAAAAAAAAAAAAATGAAAACCCTGAAAACAATGCCAAAAGGAAGCCAAATGGAATGAGACCTAAATGATTCAGTTCTTCAATTTCTCACTAGTTTGCTCACTCTGTGGAGAAGTTTCTTTCATTCCCTCCCTGAGTTTCAGTTCCTTCTGTGTATGATGACGCTGACACGATCTCGGTTGTTGTAAAGAGCTTTGCTTGCTTGAGACATTTGCAATAGGAAAAACATTGGAATCCCAGCCTTAATTGCAAGAGAATAATGCTTGGTATAGATCTGAAGAAAATTGTGTTTATCCTGGCGAGTAATTTATGAAGTTGCTTTCTTCCCTCCTACTTTCCCCTGTTGCCACTGATACGCCATTTTTATATTAGACTGTCTGACTTTCAAACACGTAGAAGCTGTATCAACCTTTATAAAAGCCCTCTGACAACTTCTGCTGTTTCTGTTAAGTATAATCATCCTCTTCTGTAGTCGTCTGAATTTCTTAAAGCATCTCGTGCTTTGATCAAAGGTATTGCACCCATTTTAGCCTTCCACCTATTTTAGCAGCTTGACACACATGCAGAGAGGTGATCTTCCTCTGAGCTCCTCAGTGTGTCATGGAAAATCTACTGCATTAATCTCGGTTTTTATTCAGTCAAGCACAATTCGAGAAGACTTTTTGGATTGCTTCACTGGGATGGTGTTACCATATGACGCCCCACTCCTACTATTAAAGATTATTGTATCAAAATCCATCCTTTACCACTTTTTTTTTTTGGTGCGAAATGGCGAAAAACTCTTACCTTTTAACACGTTTACTTGTATTCTTGCACGACTCCAGAAATGTAGGATGAATGGAATCAATATAGGTTTAAAGTATGTGTAGCTGATCTAGGACTAAAAATCCTGTTTTGTGTTCAAAATATACAAAATAATATAGTTTTATTTTCAGAAAATCAGCAATCTGAAGCTCACATTGCCTGCCCAGGTGTTAACACCAAATATTGGACTGTTTTTCCTATTTGACTAACAATTTGTATTTAAGAACAATGATCTTTTTATTTAATTCCTTAATTTTGAAGCTGATTCTTCTTTTGTGGCACTTAAAAAGGAGATGTGAGCCATTAAGGCAAATTTATATTTATCTAGAAAATTATTTGCAAGGTATAATCTTGTTCTAAATAGGTTCTTTTAACGCTTGTTTAAGTAGGTTGCTACCTCAACTTCAGGAATTATACCAACAATCTCACTCTTGGAATTTAGTTCATTTGCTCATTGTCTTCTCTTTCATTTTTCTTCTTTGAAAATTCACCGCTGTCAGAGATTTTTCCCAAAGACTAAACTTTGAAATTGTAAAATGTTTCTGCTCCATTCTTCAATTACTTTAATAAATTTAAGATATTGGTTCCAATAGCACACTATGGCCCTAAAATATCAATAAAGGTCATTGATCACCTGATCACTAGATCACCTTGATTGTGACCTAGATTCCATACTGTGTGCTTTCTCAGATTCAGCTGTGCCTTGTGAATATGCACAATCATAATTTTTGTGGTACTGTAGAAGATCAAAAAGGGTAGAGGTAGCTGAAAATTAAAAATTACAAAATATATTCAGGTACAATTGTGACATGATTAAATGGTTTACAGTGCTATGATAGTTTCTTTTATCGTGTTTGTGATACTTGTTCAGTGCAGTGTAAAAACTGATTTAATTTCTTTGTAGTTACTGAATGATGTGTTCCATATTGCTTTGATTTCAATTAGAAATCTCACAAATAATCAGAGCACAGGAATTATTGTTTGTTCTTTAGCATGTGGCTCTGGATTGTTTACGACTTTGCATGTGTACACCGTGGAGTTTCCGAGTTTGAGATGCTAACATTGAAACTCTTCAGATATTTAATGGAGCACTTACATAGTTTAACTGTTTTCACTTTGGACCTTCAAGCATTCTAATGTCAGAAACCCAGGTGAAGTTTCAAACCATCGTTCTTGTATCATCTTGATGTGTTGTCACCTGTCATTTCATATTTACAACACTTGAATACTGGAATAGCATTAAGCTTATACCACAGTCGGATTTTTTTAATTGTCCATTTAATAATAATTCCTCATCAATAAGATCTGTCGGTCACCTAGTTTAGAATGATTTTTTTAAAAAATGTATTTTGAAAGTTCAGTAGGATGAAATTGCAACTCACCTATCAAAAGTTTGGGTGTATATTTATATGCATTTCTATGATCTACATATTTATTCATAAAGACCTGTGTGTATATATTTTTATATATAAAACATATGTGCACTTTATCAATTGGAATGTTTGGATAAAAAATGTTCAGATTTTAAGTGCGACCAATATTTTGAAAGGTATTTTGTCATATTGCACGGTTTAGTAAGGCTCGTACAAGTCACTTTTCCAACATATTTTAATAACTTTCTTATCCTTCTGATGTTCTGGAATTTCTTTCCCTTTTCTTAATTTACAATGACGCAGAGCTCACAGTGGTTCCTCCTCAGGTAAAAATACTTACCTGATATAGGTATGGTGTAGTGTCTTTTCAGTTACTGCTGATTAAAGCATGATAATAATTATCAAGCGTTTATGTGTTTTTTGTCTTAATACTTTCAACATCTCCATGTACTAATTACCACACCGACAAGGTTTTGTTTTGGTTTTCAGTAGTTGAAAAATCAGTTGATGATTCTTTACACGAGCATAAAAATCAGTAGTGAGAGTGCTGCCAATAACTGTGACTGGCCAGATTAATAACCTTAAAAAATAAAGGTAAAATTACAATCATATTTTTGTATTCATAGCAAATGGCAAATTCTTTGGTCTTGTTCATTATGGTTTTATGTGCAGTTCTTAGAAAACTAAGACCTTGATCCCTGTGGGTGGTTGGGAATAATTGATGTTACGTGAAATGGGTCTGACCAATTTGCCTGAGGTCCCAAGGCAGCTGGTGATGTATGATTTTATATTGAACAGTTTCAGAATTGAAATATTTATTTTAGTGTGGGTTTTTGTTTTTGTTGGTTTTTTTTTTTTTAATTATTCAACAGATTTAGGAAAATAATTGCTTGCAGATGACTGTGGTGGATTGAACTTGGCTAACCACCAGATGCCCACCAAGCTACTCTATCACTCCCCCTCCTTAACTGGACAGGGGGAGAGAAAATATGACAATAGACTGATGAATCAAGATAAGGACAAGGAGAGATTACTCAGCAGTTATTGTCACAAACAAAGCAGACTCGACTTGGGGAAATAAATTTGACCTTTTGCTAATTCATAAAAGAGTATCATATCATAGAATATCAAGTTTGGAAGAGACCTGAAGGATCATCTGGTCCAGCCTTTCTTGGGAAAAGCACAGTCTGGACAAGCTAGCCTAGCACCCTGTCCAGGTGAATGTTACAAGTGTCCAATGTTAGGAAATCCACCATGTCCCTGGAGAGACTGTTCTAATGTTCTTGTGAAAAATTTTCCTCTTGTACCTAGTTGGAATCTCCCCAGTAATACCTTGCATCCATTACTTCTGGTCTTTTCTATGTGACTCCTTGTAAAAAGGGAGTCTCCATCTTCTTTGCAGCCTCCCTTTAAATACTGGAACATGATGATAAGGTCTTCCTGAAGCTGCCTTTTCTCAAGGCTGAAGAAGTCTAATTCTGTCAGGCTTTCCTTGGATGGCAGCTTCCCAGTCCTTTGATCGTGTTTGTGTCCCTTCTTCAGACACTCATCAGCCTGTCCATGTATTTTTTGTATAGCAGGAACCAAAACTGAACTCAATGTTCCAGGTATGACCTGATAAGCACTGATTGGGGTAATGACTTCTTTATCTCTGCTGGTGACGCCCTTGTTGATGCAACCCAGCATCCTGTTGGCGTTCGTTGCTGCTGCAACATGCTGTCCATTCACATTGAGCTTGTTGTCTACCAGATCCCTTTCCACAGCACTGTTCTCCAGCCGGATAGATCTCAATCTGTGTTGCACTCCTGGATTATGTTTTCCTAGGTGCAAGACCTTACATTTGTCCTTGTTGAACAGGTACTTGCTAGCCCGCTCTTCCAGCCTATCCAAATCTTCCTGCAGGGTGACTCTCCCTTCCAAAGCTTGCACTTCTCCACTCGGTTTGGTATCATCGGCAAACTTCATCAGGGTACACTTGATCCCATCATCCAGATCACTTACGAAGATACTAAACAATGCTGTGCCCAATATCGATCCCTTGGAGACCCAGGGCTGATGTTCTTCCACTGCTCCAGTGTGGGGTTCTGCCCAAGGGAGACAGTCTTTCATTAACTTCTCCAGTGTGGATCCTTCGTCCAGGCTGCAGTTCTTCATTAACTGCTCCAGAGTGAGTCCTTTTCACAGAGTGCGGTCTCAGGAACAAACTGCTCCAGTGTGGGTCCTCCATTACAACGGTTCTCACACCATTCCAATAAATATTGCCAGGATACAAGAAGGAGGTGATTTAAAGTCTTGAAGCCTGGCGATACTTTGCCCTAGGAGGACTGAGAAATGTTGTCGAGGGAAGTTCTGTTTCTAAAGGCTTACTACAGAAACAAACTGCTAAATGTTACATTTAATTAAAATTACGGGCAAAAAGAAGCAATTCTAATTGAAAAGAATAAAAATGAAAAAAAAATAAAATACATGTTTTCTAACTTCTTTAAAACCTGCTTTATAAATTGAGTATTTCTGTTTAGAATTATTCCAGTGATATATGTATTGTTGTAATATGGATGTGTATACTATGACTTGTGGCTGTAATTATTCACAGTGAGTTAATTTATGCCATTAATATCTCATTCACTAACAAGTACATGGTAAAATCTTGAGAGTTTTGATTTGGATGAATATCTAGTAATAAAGTTGTTTATGTAAACATTTTTGAGCTTTACATTTTTAAAAACTTGTGAAATCAAAATTTATTTAGTTCTGCAAATAGATTTTTTTAAAAAAGACAGATTTTAAGCATAAAAGTGTTTGTTCTAACTTGTTTATAAATCTGTTTGTTTCAGGTTTTTTTTGTTTTGTGGTATTTTCCTTCTCTTGAGCACAAAACCTATTAAATCAATAATTTTAATGGGCATATCTCAGGAAGAATTTTTACATAGAAATTGCTTTACTTTCATTTTAAAGTCATGGACAAAAGTTAATACTTTTGAGTCTAAAGGTGATGCCACAGTTCAGTATGAGTATAATACCTGTAAAAGAAAGTGAATGTTTTCTTACGAAAGGCCGTGAACATTTTTGCTCTGAAGAAGAATGAATAACTTCTTTAAGCAGTTCACAAACAGTGACTGCTTGCTTGTGTGTTATAGAAACCCTTAAACTGGTTCAGGAAAACAACAGATGATAATAGTATCCATACCTCCTACAGGGCAAAATTAAAGCTCTGAAGGGTTTCTATGTTCCTTTTTGTGGAAAAATATGGTGTACGCAATGGCATCCTTTTGTGTAAAATATGGGTGTATGTATAATGACATAAATGATTAATTCAGTCCACTGAGTATAATAAAAGAATGATAATTTCATGTATGACAGATGCATTTCTAGAAAGATTTTTCTTCAGTTTGTCTGAAAGTGTATACTGGTTTTGGCTACAAGGTGCTATGAAGAGAACTACCTTAATCTCAGCCAAAACCAGTACAGAAAAAAGTTAAATTACTTTTTTTTTCTCCAAAACCACTTTATCCTGAATGACTTTGTAAAAAAAAGTACACTAGTTTTCAGAAATAGAATGTACAACACATACATGGATTATATTTATGTTTTTACAGTTTCTTGCTGATAAATCTGAAGTTAAAATCCAATTTGAAATATCCAGCCAAAGAATTACTTTAAATTAATGAAAACCACCAAATTTTTACTAAATGCCTAGTAAAAATACAATTGATGTGGATTTTGCTGAATGAATACAGCCCTTCCATGTGCATAGAACCTGATTTTCTATATGTTCTCAGATATAATAAACTTTATGAAAAACAGACCTCTCATTTGCTTACTTATACTTCCGTCTTTTTTTTCCAGATGACACGAGAGCAGTATATATTAGCAACGCAACAGAACAGCCTTCCAAGGACCGAGCATCCTCAGTTTTACCCAGTAGGGATTTATGGATGGCGAAAGAGGTGCTTATACTTCTTTGTCCTTCTGCTGTTGGTTACCATGATTGTTAACTTAGCAATGACAATATGGATTTTGAAGGTTATGAATTTCACAGTGGTAAGTATCACCGTGACTTTATGTACCGTGTTGCTTGAAGTAATAACTTGTAGTTTTATCTCTCTTTTACCATGTTGTCTGCACATCTTGTAATATTGGGTTAAAGACCATGTAGACTTCCTTGAGATATTTATACCTCCTATGCATATTCTGAAGTGAACACAGCTGTGCCTTGTCTATTCAGGTATTTTTGATTAATCATATCTGCTAAAAGTATATCTGGATCTTAGATTTGTTTATTTGTTTTTGTTTGCCCAACCAAAAACATCACAGTGAATGCCCCAAGCATCTCTTGGTTGCTTGTCCCCACTGATAGCAACCAGTAGGAGTTTTACTATGTCAGTTTTGTATGGTATCTCTCTTAGGAGCAAAGTGGGTTAGTTAGGTCAATTTAGGGTGGCTTTTTTCGGTTTATATTGTTCTTAGTATTTTTTTAGAGTTTACTGACCGTTTGGACTGTGTTGTACCTAGACCTTAGAGTAGCTGTTTTGTTGTTGATGGGAGGCAGTAAGTGGATGTATAAGCCACCAGATTGTATGAGACAACCTCCATCTGGAATCTTTAATAACACCAGTGTTACTGAATATTTCAGATGTATACCTGAAAGAACATCTGTATTCAGTGGAAACTGTGTTTTCTGCCCAGCTGTTCCCAAAGCTTTGTCTGGATAGAGGTGGTAGAAGTGCGTACTAGTTGGAAGTACCACCTTTCTGTATATCAAAAGAAAAGATAGGACACTCCACAGTTTAAAACAGCAGTGCTTCTGCTAGGATCAGTGTATTCTTTATCTCTCTGGATTTTGACCTTCATAAGCCATATTTTGATGTAGCTAACAATAAATTTCTGATGCCTAGGGTCATAGCACACTTCCTTTCTTCATTAGTTTATTGGAAATAAAAAACAGCGTTCCAACATTCCAAAATATTGAAAATAAAAATAAATTGAATTTTAAACATTGTTCTCTATCTGCTAATGCTCTGTAATGCATAGGGTTATCTGAGATTCTTGCCTAGTGAGACATATGCATATACATTGCTACTTAAGAGTTGCCAGTAGTGGATGAATATGTTGGATTCATATTTTGACAATTGTATGACTTTAATATTCATATACCGAAGAGTTGGGAGTGTTTTGCTTGGATTTTTTTTGGTGTGCTGTTTTTTTTTGTTTGTTTTGATTTTGGTTTATTGTTGTAGGGTTTTTTAGCATAATATGCTTTCAAATCTGGACATCCGCATACACTTGTAGTGTTTGTATTAGAAGCATATTTAGGCATACCTGTTGACTTCAGTAAAATGATCTAGGGAATTAAGCATGGAAACCTAAATATGTTAAGAAAATGGTTTAAAAAGCACAGAATTTTTCTCTGTGCAGAAGAAAACATTCCAGTAAAATATTTTAAACAGCAGCTTCTGTGTCTGGACAATGTTTGACTTTCTGCTCTACAACTACTATAACACTATCAGTTTTAAAACTCTTACAATTTGAACGTACAATCTTTTTAAAACACAACCAAAAAAAGATATTTTGAAATATTTTTCTTTCCCACAAGTCAAAGCTTTTTTAGAAAGTTAAAGGCTTATGGTGAGTAACTAAACCAACCAGTGCAGGAATCTAGTGCAGGAATCAACCAGATTGTTTCAGCAGTTCTGTTTACTAATTAGTGGAATGAAGACTTTGCTTCAGCAGTTTGAGAGGTGCTTGTATCTGAAATAACTATGCAAACACTGGCTTAATAGTTTCACAAAAGTAGTGTTTGAACTTATTTATGAGCCTCATTTATAAACTTGTCATTTCATGATTACAATTCCGAAATCACAAAGCTTATGTGCAACTTTAATAATCCTGAATTTGTTATAAATACAGATTAATGGTATGCCACTGTATAGTGTGAGTTAATCTTCAACTGTTCTATTACAGACTAAAATTAATTTTATATATTCAAAATTGACATAGTCATATATACCAGTAAGTGATTTGAAAAAAAGCCAAATGGAACATAATCACTCCTCTTTCATATGAAAACTTATAAGACATTTTGCATATGCTTGGGAATAGTGTTCATTTTGGAATATCATATACTCCTTAACTACCCCCAAAATTAAAATTCCTACTTAACAGTTTGCTATGAACAATCTGCAAAAATTACTGTTTCTAAAAGATTTTGTATTTTAAATGAAACGCTTATGTTATTCCTTTTATGATTATACTATCTCCAGATCATTCTTAGTCAAATTTATGTGTAGTATATACCTGTTGACATAAAATTGTTAACCATTATTCTTTTAATGGCAAAATAGTTCATAGTTCTGTTTAATGAAAGATACCGCTTCAGAACTGATTTGGTTTTGTCTTCTAGCTTTTATGTAAATTTATGTAATGATCTGTGGTTAAACTGTGTCAGAAAACAGAATCCATAGGCATGAATTGGTGGTTTATGATCTGAAATTGTGCATCCTAAAGTGCACATTTGTTTTACAAGTAGACTGTTAAAAAAATATGATCATTAAATGATATGACAGTAGGTTATTTAATATTATAAATACGTGTACATGTAATAGCTGTAGTCATACCATGTAACTTAAAGCTGGAAGAATGCAAAAAGGCTCTCAGTATTTGCTTCTGCTTTTATAAACACCATTACTTTAGATCATGTTTGAATCAGTTTTGTTAATTATACCCTGAAGAATACTAGTTTTGAAGAATACTAGCTTTGAAATGTGTCAGTTTGTGGTTTTTTTTCCATGTGCACATATATTTCTATAGATAGATATAACCTAAGAAATTATATTTTCATATCTGGGAAGTGATAGGAGATCAGAAGTTCAGCTAGAAACCTTTTGAAAAGGAAAATACTTTTGCTAAAATGGTTTGAAGAGGATTTGCACAAAAGAGGAATCTAGCCAAGATAAAATAACTATTGAAATTAAATTGCTTTGACATTATTTTAAATTATTTGCTGTTTTTAGCAAAATCCAATGTTGAGCTTTTTATAAAAACAATAGTAATTGCACCACTTCAAGAGGTCATGAAGAGCGGGAGCATAGATTTGTCATTGCTGGCTGACAGTTGCAACGACGTTAATTTGTATAAGCTGCAGTTAACTTTCTATTTTTAAGTGTACAGCTGCAGCCACTGGCCAATTGACACAATAAAAAAGCCACGCTTAGTTCAATTTATAGATTCTCTAGTTGGAAAGGTTTTCTGAATATAATGACCTTGCATGTAAAAGTTGCATTCTGAATCTGAGCTAGTTATCTCATGATCTTTTTATACACAGAGAGGAGAAAAAGGGTATCCTGTAAGGCTATTTATCTCATAGCAGGAAAGACAACTGAAGTGAATTGTCCTTAAGGATGGATGTTGAATTGCTCATCAAAGAAGTAATTAAAAACGAAGTATGGTGTATTTGTGGTGGTGTAAAAGTATGGTGCAGGCAAGTTGTGCAAGTCTCCTTTTATCAGATTAAGTAGTACAGCTGGAAAAGGTAGAGAAGCTTTCAGGTATACAATCTCTTCTTCCAGAAATAAACTTTAAAGGTAAATAAAAGTTACAAAGAATTGCCCTGATACGATGTGTATCACATGAGTGAAGCTGAAGGTAATGAGTATCTGTGTAACAGAAGGAATACTAGATGTAGAAATCAGGGATGTAGTAATCATTTTTTGAAAGGTATTTCCCCACTGGTAGTTAAGTGTTACTATCCTTTAATGCCTAGTTGAGATCTGTTACCTTACTCTTTGATTATCTGTTTAGAAAGATACACATGGAAGAAAGCATGTAAGAACTTCAGGACAAAGCATCCCCTCAACATTTCCACTGATAGATGCATGTAGCTATAATACACCCTACTATCCTAGGTTTATATGGAAAATAATCATTCATGAGTAAGCTATATTAGAGGAAGATGTGACCTTGAACAAAATGCCCTGCCAATAACTTAGCCCTGAAATAATCCCCAGGCTAAACTTGCTATTGGAATAAAACTCTCTGTTGTCTTATCTGCGTCAAGTCCTGAGTGGTAATGATAGAATAATTTTACAGCCTCTATTGACCCCTAATGGAAACAACAAAATCTCTGATTCACATGCTTGAACTTCAGACTTCATCTATTGTACTAAATGCTTTTCTAAAAAGTTAACAACTGCTGTCTTCAAGAATGACCTCAACTTTCCTCATGTCTCTTAAGCCTGATCTTCAAAGGCGTGCAAAACATCTTGGAAGAATCAAGCCAGGAACTAAAATTTCTCGCTTTTGTCAATATCAAAATAATAGGCTTAGGAGTCTTGACTTTTATGCAACATTTATAATTTCCTTGCTGTGGTCCACAGACTCCCCTATGGAAATCTCACTTGTTTTCCCTCAGAGTGTAGTTGCTTCTCAGTCTAGGTTATATGTGTTTAATGAAACTCAAAGCTGTTAGTTACTTTTTAATATCTGCACAATTACTACACTAGGTGTTTTAAGAAGGATGGGATACTCAGGACCAACTTCGTGACATAAGCACAGGATAAAGAATGTATATGTTGTGTATTTGTAACACCCTGGTTATTTCACTTATACATATGAATTTTAAAGGTGCCTGCAATCTTGTCATCGTGTATTTGTAAGGTTCATAGCAAAGGTAATTAGCTTACTTTTTCTTTAAAGATTTAATCACTTGAACATTATTTTCTGATATAATTTTTATCTTGTATTGTCTTTAAGTTATTCTAACCTCAATAGAACTATAATTTTATATAATTTATTCTTCATATAACTGTTAACTAATATAGTATATTGACAGTCAGTCAATCTGATTATTTACTTTGTGGAAGAGATTTACCTTACATTTTTGTCACTAACCAAATACCAGTGTAGAGATATGCAACTGAAGGTTTTCTGCAGGTATTTCAATCTGCCATTTAAAAAATTCAAAGTATTCCTCTTACTGCTGTGAAGTTACATTGTGACGCGACATGAGACAATCAGCATAGAAATCCTTCCCGGTGGAAGAGGTGTTTAATAACAGTGCATTTATACATTTTCTAATATGTACACAACTGGCATTGATGTTTGCTTTTTCTTTATATTACATTTTTTCTGTTGCTTATTATATTATGTTGAAGTTTGGAATTTACTAAAGCTGAAGAAATTATAATGGTAGGGAAAATGCAAATGTGAAACCCATTAGTTCTTAGGATTTCTTTTGGCTTTGCCTGTGACTCAGCCATGTATCCTAGCAAGTATCAGCACCAGATTGTTTTACTGGTTTTGGTTGTACATCCAGTTTTGTGTGTCTTCATATTCTGCTTTCCCCTTATGAAAAGACTTCCTTTGTTACCCCTCTAAGGATGCAGTTGCTAAGTCAGATATTTTGTCTCTCTGTAGTTACTGGCAGTGTTGTAGTGGGTTTTGACTTGTGTCATGGCACAATGTTTTCTATATTGATACATGTTAAACTCCTCCTGCCAGTAGTACCCTGGGAATGACTGGTAAAATCAGGAATGAAAAACTTACCGTCTGAGTTGAGACAGTCATTTCTCAAGGGAAGCTGAACTTCAATTTAACTTCAAACATAAGCAGAGCATAAACCGCTGTTTGAATTTCCTGGCTAGAGGTCGTGTGCTTCATGCTTGCAATTGAACGTGCTCTGGTAGCTGACTACCTAGCTCCAGCTTCACATTGTTTAGACAGAAGGTAGTTTCCAAGATGGTCGAATGTCTGCTGAAAGATACACATGTCAACTAAGCATAATTTCTTTTTATGTGACAGCATATATAATAACGAAGCTAGATGCAAACATTAACTCCTCTCTATTTACATCTTTATAGCTTGTCCTTATGGTTCTTTGAGTTTCACTGTTAGAATCTTTCAGATTTGTAAAAATCAAAATCTGAATGATAACTTATTAACAAGTATATTTTCCTGGGTTTTGGTTCCTGCAAAAAAGTGAGGAAATCTTTCACATTTTTAGCTTTCTGTGTTGTTGGGACAGAAATACACACATTCTTCTGATATATTAATATCCAATATGGAAAAAAATAATTTCTTTAAAAGTACAATCTGTCCATTAAAACTATAATTTGATACTTAAAGTTTTAGTGGTAAAGAACTAAAGCAGATGTGTTGAATGTTTTTGTCTGTACTTACAGCAAACTGTCTTGGCATACTGTAGTAGAATAAGAAAATAATTTATTTCCAAAACCATAGTGTAATACTTATCCATTTCTCAACGAGCAGGATGGTAATATGAGCTGTCAGGTTTCTAAGATTTTTTTTTTTTGACCACTCAAATCTCTTTATTTGATGTTCAAAACAGTATTTGTTCTGTTATCAGTTCAGTTGGTTCGCTGATCTGTGCAATGAGGATAGTATTTGCCTATGGCAGCTAACTCAATTGAAAGCAGAACCAGGAAAAAGCTCTCTTCAATTTCTTAGCTAATTTTTGTTGAGATGTGTCCAATTTGTAGCGGATTGGCATTTGAAATTGGTGAAGTTGTGTAATAGCTGTAGTTATCTCTACTCAACAAATAATTCTGTTGTTTGACAAACAGACAAGTTCTTTCATTTTACAAAGTCAGAAGTTTGTTATTGGGTTTTGAATAAATGTTATGATTTAACAGTAGCAATTGCTGCATATTTTATAAATATGTTCTGTCACATCTGCAGATTTCATTTGTTTCGATGGCAATCATTTATTGACAATAATTTATTTTAAATTGTGAATGATCACATTTTCAAAACTTGTTATCTTAACTAGATAGAAAATTATTTCTCTACATCCTTCAATATTTTAGATTTCAAGAACCTGATGTCCCACTTTGGGATGAATGCAAGAAAGCTTTTGTTTCCTTTTTGTTTGTTTTTTGTAGTGAGAAAGATCCAGTCCAGAGCAGGCAATATCATTAATTATTAATGATTAAGAGACTTAGTCAAGAGATCGGAGACCAAGGTTCAAATTCATGCAGTTTCCAATATAGATCATGTCCCAGGTAAGTGTCCTACTCATAGGCTATTAGCCCTTCTGATTTATGATGTTACTTTTTAATAGATACGTGACCTCTCTCTTACTATCTTCTAGTCTCAAACTTTAGATATCATCCTTGTGACAAATTTAAATTGAAAATTCCTTTGAAATAGCTGTGTATTCCTCAAGAACATTTTCGGCTCAGATTTATAATTCCTCTGCAAAAAATGTTTAGAAATTCATCAGCCAGCTAAAATGAATATTGGAAAGCTATACATATGTGTGTACATGTTGCGTGCATACACACATGTGCACAGAGTCTTAGTACAATTGGCTATGTTCTCATCTCCTTTTTATGTTGCACTGGAAAGCAGAAACTTAAACTACTGGAATGAACCTGTCAGCTCCATGCTTGTTGATTCAAATGCTTGCTCATAGCATGTCAGCAAAAGAATCTTGCTACAAGTTAATTTTACTTGTACTTTTTTTAATCCCATTTGTTAATATTCAGGTAAAAGCACAAGTTCATGGAGCTGGAAGGTTTTTTGTAAAACTCCTGTCCTGTTTAATTTGGACTGCATTGGGGGAAAATAACTGATTTAGTCTTACTCTCTTTTGAGCATGTTATGTAGTTGCTGGCCTGAGTAAAATGAAAAACTAATTTTAGGTATTTCTGATATCATTCTTCTAAATCACTTTTAATCTCATTTTGTATATATACCTCCTGTATTCTATACCTTCTTTCCTTGCACTTATGGGGAAAAAAATATTCGAATCAATCTGTCAGTGCAAGTATGGTGTAACTTTACTTGACTGTATAGCAATTAATGTACACAATCCTAATGAATTTCTGTAAATCTCTATCTACTCTTTTGTTTTGTTTTGTTTTTTTCTCCCCAGTCAAAGTGGAAAAGTTAAAATCTGTCATGTCACAGTGGAAAGGCAATTAATCTGAAATCAAGTTTGCAATCTCCTATTTGTTACACCTATGCACAGCAACAGTTTGCATGAACAGTCAAGCAACTGTTACACGTTTGGTTAGCTGTTTGGTAGTACTAGGTGTCTCACGTAGAGGCATCCTCCTGTAAAAAGAAGGAAAGTATTGTTTAAACCAGTGCTATCTAATAGCACTTCTTAGCGAATATGAATTGCCTTGGCTTGGTGTGCAGGTTATGGTTTTGATTTTTGGGTGACTGAATGAAGATTTTAAATATTTTATTTTATTCCTGAGATATGTATCTGTACATTTTGGTGTTTATTGTTACAAATTATCTCTGATGAATATAAAATGGAATTAAATTATTTTCTCATTTTTATATTGGTTTGGTCATGCAGATTTAATGGCAGAATACTAGTAAAGTTCCAACATAAAATGGGAATAAATACTTTACACCCTACTTATCCTTGTAAAACTATGATTTAATTCACTGTGGGGGAAAAAAAAAAAAAAATCTGT
>VWZK01011036.1:35724-60806 GCA_013396935.1 Baryphthengus martii
CTACATCTTCCACCATTCTCTGCAGTGCTTCTGAAGTACGTTAAATTATGATTCATGCAGCCTCTTGGAAGAGTTTTAACACTCGAAAAGAATGCTCAATATGCCTATAGAGAGTATACAAGAGGACAACACAACTTCAATTCATCTTGTAGATTAGTTGACAATAGATATGTGTATTTTCAGTTTGTGGACGTTTACCTTCTGTTAAATAATAATAATATGTTTTAGCTGAGTGAACAGTGTTTACTAGACACCTTATTCTCAATCATTCACTGTGTAAATAGGCTGGAACGAGTATCACAAAGTATTTTCAAATATTTGCTTACATGAAGATTGAATTAATTTTGTTTCTCTTATTGGCTTTTAGCTGTATTCCCTTTCTGTGTGTATTCTAGCATGACATTATTGTTTGTGGAAAGTGATATTTTCAAGAGAGTAATATACAAAGATAATTTCAAATACTTAAAGGTTTATCTGATAAGCCAGTTCTGACACCTAGATTTGTCCAGTAGCATAGCTTAAGTAGCAAATATTTGAAGGTGGTTGTTGGCATGCAATCGTTTTTAATAGGAGGGAAAAAAAAGAAGGAAAACTTAGTTTTGTATCTTAGAGTTCAAGAAGATAATCAACACTCACTGCATGAAAAGAAGGCTAGTAAATCAGCATGTTTGTCTCAAATAGGGCAACTAAAGCAGACCGAGTTAATTTTATAGTTCAGGCCAAACATTACCATTTTGTAATGTTATTTAGCAGTAATTAGAAAGATATGAAACCACTTGAACAAACATTAGTTACTTAAAGGCACCAACAGTCTGTATGAATAGTGAAATGTGTCATAGTTTCTTCTTTCCCATCTGTTATTGGGATAATTTATATGGATATAGACTACAACATAAAATTACAGTCTGTCCTTGGAATCTGGATTTTGTTTATACAGATCTTCCATCTTGAAATCAATACAACGTTGTGTACAGGAGCAGAATATGCTTGTGTCTATCTAGCCTAAACTAGACCTAGTACATCTAGAAATTACAATAAAAAAAAAAGTGGAACGGTGTGGTGGAATATGCAGTGATAAGCATCTTATGTGGCAGAGTATTTCCTCTTCTTCCTTATAAGTCAGGATATTGGATGTGTGGTTGGAATCCTAGGCAGGATTAAATTATGAAATCAAATGTTTTAAGCAGGAATAGTACAGTAGCAAGAACGTTTTGTTTTATTTGATTTTATTTTTAATCAAACATGAATGATATGTGTGTGGCCTGCAGGGGATGAGGAGTAAAAATGTAAGACCTTCACTCGTAAGATACAACACCGATGGGATATGTGTTTTATGTCTGCCAGTTGTATTTTATTATAATGCTAGATGCAATCAAGGAATAAAAATCAAGAAATCCAATAAAAGTAGAATATAAATGATATCACTAGGGGCAATGTAGCAGTAGTGGAACGACCACAAAATAGAAGTCAATGTTATTACACAATCCTAAAGGTCCTGGTTGCAACACAAATTCAGCTGCCTTTTCTGGAAAAGTCTGATCCAATGGAGCTTGTCTAATGATTTGTTATCAAAGACACGATGGTGCATGCCCATTCTGTCACATCGGTGTCCATCATGCCAATAACATACTCAGTCGAGCATCATCCCTCGGAGGTTCAGTTCAATTTTTTTACTCTGCCTTTCAGTGAACTAAAACAAATTGTATAGGGCCTCCTGTAAGATCTTTAAAGTTTTGAGTTTATATATTATGTTTTACAACAAAAAAAAAAAAAAAAAAAGGAAAATAAAGCAGATACATATTTTATCTTCTCTGCTAATGAAATGTACATTTTTATGGTGCACAGAATTGTTTTTAATGTATATCTTCCTTCCTCTGACTGCAGTGAAATCAGTCTACACAGTACAACAATACTAAGTGGTTTCCCAAGTGAAAATTTATAGTTACTGTGTTTACATTTCATATGATCTTCAAAGCTCAGGTTTCTAAAAGCAAGATGTGCAAGAGGGTAACAGATTTCCCTCTGCCTAAACAAAACCTAATTGAACTAAGTATAATAAAAATACAGTATGAATTTATATATATGAACTTTATTAATTCAACTTTTAATTAGTGTTTTTATTTTTATATACTGTGCTTGCACAAGTCAAAGGAAAACAAATCCTAGTGATAGAATGAAGATCATCTCTCCTCTGCTCAGTAGAGATGGTATTTTAATACTGAAGGTAGATGAAAGTAGATGTACAAATAGAGAGAAATAAAAAAAATGTATACTTGATCATCTTCAAATCATGCTTTCATATTTTTTTTTTTGTAATATAGAGGTAGAGCCCTTTCTCATTTCCTTCATTGTCTTCAGGAATATACAACTCATTTAAGCCGCCTTTCTGGATCTGGACATGTTACATAGAAGTAGTAGGGGAGGCAAATATTTGTGTTAGCTCTATTGAATGAACATGCAATTCAAAGACACTTTTGTTTCGAATAACTTTTGTCATGTTAGAGTATGTGCTTTAAAATATAATATTTTAATTCATGAAATTATGGTAACTGTTAAAGAACTTGTTCATTTTTACAGTAGTTTATTTAAAAGAGAAATGTGTGATGCACACAGTTAATAACAAAAAAAAATTTGCCTGTGGATTTGTTCTCAGAGTTGACTGATATAAGCTTATGTGAAACTGAAAGCTTACTTTTCCTCAAGAGGGATGTAAACTGTTTACATTTTATTTTCCTGATGGTTTCATGTTGATTTGGGCTTTTCTATAATTAAAATGGTACTTATAAAGGGAGATGGAAAGAAAGCCTAAAAGAAAAGACTGGGGCAGAGATCAAGCGTGCATCCTGAGTCAATTCTTACTGTATTTGAATATAAACATAATAATACTGTGGAAACATACAGTGAATAAAAACTATTACAGGTTAGGTAGGTAAAGTTTCATTTTTTTCTATGATTGCCCTCAACTTAAACCATTGCCACAGCCCTTTAAAGTGAAGAGTCACCTTTTTCTCTAAAGAAAGCCTATCTACAGGATGCTACTGAGGAAATCCCTTTGTCATAGTTACAAAAGGATCACATTCTTTTGTGATACTTAAGCAAGATCTATTGAAAGCAAAAAAAGGGCAGAGTGTGACAACACAGAGTCTGAGACAGATGTGAAAGTTTTGGGGAGTATGCTTTCTATAAACTCTCAAGTCACTTCTGATTTTTAACAGGAGTGTTCTAATCTCTAGTTCTTAATATGAACTGTGGAAAAATAAATATCCTGTTATGATTTGTTATCTGAGCTTTGGCCTAACTGTCAAAGGACTCTCATATACCCCTGTTTTAAGATTTAATAAAGCTGTAATCTGTAGCTCACTAAAGGTTAACGAAGCATTTACTTTCAAGAAAATAAAATTCAATGACAGATGAAGGTTTTTATTACTATATAAATTAAAAAATATTTTTTGTAGTTAGAAGGGAAGTATTTATGGATTTTGGATTCATGGTGTATGTGAATAAAATTACTTCAGATCTCCTACTGTTCAGGTGAAACAAGAGTCACTTGTGTAAAGCAAGAGTACAATAAAGCACCTGATAATTTTTGATTGAATAAGCTTGTAAAGCAGAAGCTGTTTTAAGAAATTAAAACATTCTTAAGTCATTAGTTCAATGACAATGAAAATTAAAATAAGTATAGATTATACCATAAGATACAGTACAATCACAGATTCTTGGTGGTATAAACTCAGCTGAAATATTCTGGCAGGGTGATAGTATTCATTGACAGAGGATCTAAGGAGTCCATCTGAGTAATCCAGTCTTGTAAATATTTCACAATACTCTGTTAACTAATCTGTTTATTAGAGTATTCTTCAACATTCTAAAAGCTCATGATATGCAAATGGTTTATTGACACAAAAAATATATCCCTAAATAATAATTCTACATCAAGTAATCTGTTTGTACTACACAGAAAATTTCCTAAATTCTTCTTTGACAGCTTTGTAGCTTACTAGGCATTAAAACCTCTGACTACCTGTTGTGTACTATGTTGAAAAGGATTGCAAGTATTTCTAGAAACATTTTGACACTTCTGTGTGATATTTCCATATGCTATAGCACTGGAGGTTTATTTTTATACACAGTCTAAAAAAAATCAAGTTTCAGTTTAGCAGTTCATGTCTTGGGTTTTAGAAGTAATTGTAAGTCAATCTTGATATGTATGTTGTTTTAAAAACACCATCCTGCACAGCTTTTTGCGTGTTGCTCTTGTAAAAACATCCTTCTGGAGTTATTTGTGAAATATTTCCTCTGAGCATTAGGATCCTCACAGTATTTTTTGAGTATAATATGTACAGTACGCGGAACGGACTATGGAAAATAACAGAGGTAGCATAAACACTGTATTTTCAAGGGTGACAAAGAGCATCATGCTGAAAATACTGATTCTCCTGGAAGTGCAGTAGTAAAGTGTGCAAACACATTATTTCTGTGCCTGGGCAGGGTGGTGAAGATGCGTAACTGTACATTGAAGGTGTGCATGAGTGACACAAATCTTCCAGCTTCTTTTTTATTTAGTGACAATGCAGCAATTACAGGTACTAATTCCAAGGGAAGCCCAGGGAAGTAAGGCTGATAGGAGAAAGCGTTGATTAAGTGGAGAAGCAGGTTGAACATCAGCTACAAAGAGGAGACAGCTGTTTAGCCTGTGCAAGGAACCCACTGTGATGGTTTGTCACTTTGCTGGAAAAATGTTGTGAAATATTGGGGAGAAGAACTCTTAACTCTGACAGTATCATCTGCGATTAAACTAAGGAGCACTTCACCACATGATGTGGATACTAAAAATCTGTAGATGGTTAGGGACCGATTGGGCAAATACATAGAAGAAAAATGTACGAAAGGCTATCAAAGTGGCTGAAGGGCAAGAGATTTACAAAAGTTGCTCTTATCTGCATGTGTGTCCATGTCTTCTGTTTGCTGCTGTCAGAACTGAGCTATTGGGCTAGGCTGACATTTTGTCTCACCCAGAATGGCCATTCTTATGTTTTTATGAAAACAGTGCTGAGGATATGGTTCTCAGTTTATACATTATATTGATAAACCGACAGTTTCTGTGGTGTATTCCAGTACATCCCAGTGTTCAGTAAAATTGAGAATTTAGAGATCATATGTTAGCAGGAGAACTGTGCTAATCTTGATCGCTAGTTCCACATGAAATTAAAAATATTTTAGAATCTTTATTTTCTCTTATAAATAGGAAAGAAAATTAAGTGGTATGCAGAGTGTTAGTGGTGTAGCACAGCAGAACGGAACTACACAGATATCTTGTCAAACTAAAGACTGGATTTGGATCCCTAAATTAATGCTCTCTGCCATAAAATTGTGACTTAGTAAACTAAATTATTTCCAAGCAATGTGTGCCTTCATATAATTTTACAAGCAGATGAAGATAAATTCTGAAGAGACGGTAAAAAGAACAATGAAGGTTATCTGAATAACAGTATATGAATTCATTTAGGGTATTTTCTTAGTTAGAATTTTGAAGAGGTTTTTTTCCTTCACATTTGCAAAAGTAAGTATGTTTGCAATGATCATATAACTTCTGAAAAGAATTTCAAAATCTCTAATGTACTGTCTTGACTAGAAAACAGTCAATTGATTCGCAATTTCTGCCTTTATCTTCAGATAATTCCTTAGGCAATGCATTGTTATGCTTGTGTAAATTTGTAAAACAGAATTTTATGGATGTTCATTTATAAGTAACTTGTTTTCTGTTTACTAAAATGGATTAAACACACTTCAAATTACTAAAAAAAAAAATAAATCCATATGCCTAGATTAATTTCTGAGCTTATTCTCATGTCTCTCTCTTCATCCCTCTGTAAAATCTACAAGGAAGACACCATATATGGGCATCTTCAATCACTGTGATTGACCTTTTTTTCTGTCTTGCTTGTTGTTTATTACAAACAGTTGCAGAAGTAAAAGCATGCTTCACCTGTCTTTGTATTTTTAGAATTCCTTATGAATCTGCTACATGCTGGTGTATAACTTTGTATGTGTATGTGTGCTCTTTGGGTTTTCATATGTGTGTATGAAACACACATGTGGGCACTTGTACAGGTGCACGTGTGGACCATAGACAGACTTTCTTATGCTGGCTGCATTTTTAATATCAGCCTGTTGTTTGCCCTCTGATCTTAATCGATAAACATACAAGCCAGGATTTTCAGAAGCTTGTCCATACATTTGGATTTGAATATAGTTTAAGATTTAGTTATACAAATATATCATGAGAATTTTAATTCCAGTCTATGTGGTTGGAGTTGATTAATCTCTTTGAAATAAAGAATCATCACTGAATACTAGAATACTTGCCGTAGTTAATTTTGAAACTATCGATACTTAGGAAAAAATCCTCTGATTTTTACTCTCTTTTTTTTTAATAGAATGGCAGTTTTTATTCAGCTATCAACTGAAGTAAATGAAAAATGCAATCCCCTCTGATCCACATACAGCAGGTTAAAGGTATGATGTCAGTATTACTGAGGTATAAGGTGGTCATTTTCAAAACTACCTAGAAACTAAAAGATATTTAGCATAAGAGGCAACACAAACTTTCCTATCTAAAATTAATGTAAAGTGAAAGCAGAAAAGATTTGGGTATTTTCAATAAATCATTTTTATTTTTTTGTCTTTTGACAAAAACAGGTCTTTTCTTTAAGTGCTCCAACTTTCTCCTGTTATTTAATAGATTCATTTTGTTGGAAAGCAAAGCAAATCTATATGCCAGTATAGCAGCAGCCTTCTAAGGTCTATCATATTCATCAAAGTACCTGAGTCAGCAAAACTTCTTGACTCTTCAGGTAATGACATAATAATATTAACTATTTTTCCTTTTCTCCCACTTGTATAACTATTAACTCTTTTCATGTTTTTCCCCAATCCATGATCTTAATCAATATGATCCATTGCTGTGTGTTTATCAGCATGAAGAACATACACTGATACTACTTTGCATGTTACTTGAATGTCATCGTGTGGTAGCGATGAGCATGAGGACAGAAACTTCAAGAAATAAAGTAGTTTACTATGCTGATTTTATGTGAGTGGAACTATTCATATAGCTAAACTTCAGAATCTGATGTAAATATTTGTCTTCCTACATGCTCCAAAGGGTGTGTAGGAAAGGCATATATTGGAGAAGGAAGAAGAAATGGAAAGGAGAAGAAAGGATTAACCTAATGTAAAAATTACGAGATTGAAAAAGAATTATGAGATTGAGAAGTTGAAATAAAGAAAAAAAGCCATTTATGTTACATATAAAAAAGGTTTCTTGGTTAATAGATGTAATAATAGCCTCAGGCAACAATATGTTTCAAAATGAAAACCAAGACTTGTGTCTTAGATCACTAAAATTAAAATGGTGACAGCACTAGTAGATATGATATACTGCAAAGAAGTGTTCTAATCTTCTGAGTAAATCATTGGAGAAGGACTATGACAATCAAAGTTTGATTTTTAGCTTTCTTTGCAGTTGCCTAGCTGTGAATATTAATGTTTTCTTATTTAAAAATGGAAGTTCTTGGAAAATCCATTTAAATATTTAAAAACTAGATAATGAAATCAACATGAATATTTAAATGACTAGAAATTTAAAGCTGAAAAAATACATGACCCAATGGAACAATTAAAGTACCTGTGTTTTTGGCAGCTAGTATATTCCTCTCAGTATTAAATGCAAGATGACTTGATTACAGTGTAGTGACAGAGTATGGTTTGATCTGGCAGGGATTCATTTAATTCTTATGCATCTTGTATCTTTGTTTGCTCTTTCATGCTGTTTGAGTAAAAAGAGAATGTCCTTTGGTGAGGTACAACAAGCACTTCTATTTATTAAGAATTTTGCTTTTTGAATGATTAAGTGCTTAGCTTGAATATTGGTAACAAGCAGTCTTAGGGACTTTCAAGAAGTACTCGATTCGTGATTTTACTTCATGGATTTTGTCATGCTCTTTAGTCATACACTGTCTTTAAATAAATATACATTGTAGTTAAAAAAGCTTTTCTGATCAACTTCATTATGGAAACAAGCTTTATAATGTATAGTTTTGAAAAGAAAAGAAAAAGGAAATGAGAGTCGAGAAAAAAATTGTGGGAGAAAATAAGCAACAGAAAAATTCTTTCAAAATGCTTAATGTGGGACTATGCCAAGTTTTACTAGCAGAGAGATACTCTGAAAGATACCCTAAAGAGGATTCTTGAAATGATTCTGGCCTTTTATTTGCACAAAACTGTACTGAATATACTTTATTATTTTTATTGGAAATAGGCACTTGGTTCAACATTCTCTGAAAGTCTCTAAAGGAAATGCAAGTCTGTTCTTATCAGTTCTGATTAACTTTCATGTCACTGTAATGTAAATTCTAGCATATTTAGCATTACTGGTAATCTGTTATTTATGTGTAAGTTTTCACAGTGCCTCTATAGATGCCTGCATGTATGTTAGCAGAGAAGCTGAAGTACATGACACATTCATTTTTATATAATTTATAGATTTAAAGATGCCTTGAAATATTTAAGATGCTATAAGTGCTAAAAATATCTAGAAGCTATTCATTAGTTGTTCTTTTATTACTTTGCCCAATTAATGAAGGGCTATACATTTTATATTAATTTAGAAATACATTTGGCCTCCAACCGTTATGATCTTTCATGATGTGAGGCTGTCATAAAATAAACACAATTTCTGGATCTCTGAAAGATTTTTAGAAATATTTATTAATTATGATAAAACTGTCTTTAACCTCTATAATGATATCATAAAAGTTATGGTGGCAAGGGAGACAGGTCTTTAGTAAGAAGTGGTTTCAGGCTGATAGTAAAACAGAACAAAAAGGAGGACAATACAGGCTGAGTCTTGAAAAGGAGAGAAGATTTTAAAGGAAGTGAAGGAAGGAAAAGATGAGAGAGGAAAGAAGAAAAGATCATCTCTTCAGTATGAATTAAGCTGACAGTTTCTAGGTGTTGATCTGAAGCTCATTAGTCAGGTGTAGCTAGCTGAACAAGATCGAAGGAGAACAATTGGTGAGACAAAACATAGATAAATGTTGATGAATTAGCATAGAATTACTATGCTTTTCATTTCTGTGGTTAGGAAAATACATTGAATGACGTGGTACATCTGATTACATGCTGCTCATGCAAGCTGACCCCTGGCATTCTGTGTGAGGTCAGAAGATTTCTGAAATTTCAGTCAGCAGAAACAGTGGACATGTAGTTGTAGGCTCAAATCAGGTGTGTGTCTAGCTTTTCAGCAAATGTCTGATGATTGTGAGTTTAAAATAAGATAAAAGCTCAGTAGAGAACACCTGAAATGCTAGCTGTTGTATAATTTTGCTGCTTTTTAAGATGTGCTGTATAATCTGTCATAATTTATTCCTCTCATCCTTTGATTAGTCAGGGTGGAAATTATTATTGTAAGTTACTCTTACCATTGAGAATTAATTTCAACAAAACAACTTGTAATGCACAGTGTAGGAAAGGATATACAGGAATAAATTGCTAGTTACCTACAATTGCATTTATTACCAGAAGTAGTATAAATATTTTTTTTAATGGCACGGGAAAAATAATGACTCATCCAAAAAAAAATCCAACTTTAATTTAAAACTTAAATAGCTCTTCTCTCTGCCCCAATAATTTACATGCTAATTTTTCATATATAGTACTGTTACTTAAGCAAACCCAGTGTGTTTTAGAATGTAGCAGTTAACAGACATTTGTCTCCAGCTGCTTTCTTGCATGCACTTTTGCTACAGATGCGGAGAAAGGGATTTAAGATACTAAGAGAACTGTTCAAAACCTAACTAACATTGTTGGGATAAATTACTGGATGACATATTTATTGCATAGCAGACCCAAGTTCAGTGTCTTATCTCTGATAACAGCAAATAGTGTACTTGGAGGAAAGCATGTAGACCAGAGTAAGTGTATAGTAGCATTTCCCCAGTCCTCTCTCTTGTTACAGATTCGAGATTTGGCGTGCTAGGTGATAGCATTGTGTTAAGAGGCAGTAGATGGATTTGAGGAAGAGCGACAAAGGTGGATTAGAAGGCAAACAGAATTGGCTCTACTGCTTTGCTTGACAAAATTTAGCTTTCTTGGATCCTGAAATATAAGGGAAAATACAGAAGGATAAGAGAAAAATAACATGCCTTGAAAACTGGTGTAACTTGTGTACTGGTAGAGGAATAATGGCAAGAGTGCAAACCACCTCCAGTTTCCTTCCATTACTCCTGCTCCCCTCTCCAGAGAATGTTACAAGTCATTTATAAATAGGATTTCAATACCAAAGTTCATGCTTCAGTAAAGGTTTCACTTGGCTCATAAATACCACTGTGGCTTTCTTCTGTAAATGACTATGCCACTTTTTGTGATAAGGAACAATATTATAGTCGATAACAAAATGATGATTTGGATTAATTGATTTGACTATTTGAAAGCCCAAATTTGCAAATGTCGGGTTCTACCTGCGTTTATAATATTACAGATGATGAAACTGATGCTTTATCTAGCTTTCTAAGAATCAGAACAGAACTCAGAATCTAGATCAGAAAACTTCTTTCAATATTGAGAATTAAAGGAAAGATGAAACAATTGCCTAAGATACTGTGTTTCATTTAAGTTTTTCTAAAACTTTGACTGAGATCTTCAAGGTAACGTCAGTCATCCCAGACTACCCATACTCATAAAGGAGAAAAAATATATGTGGGAAAGATCTGTTGGTTTCGACCACATTCTTTCTTGGTATTAACAATATGATTATATTTGATGGCAGTATTCTAGAGTCGCATTTTTGCTTTCTAATAGCAATGGAGTGCATCAGGTTTTTAATACTAAAGACATATTATGAGGCCTGTTATTTTTTGATTCTTTTGCCATAAAGTTTAGAATGTATTCACTTTTAATTGATTAAAAGAGCCTGCTTTTATTTTCTGAAGTAATAAACTTTTATGTATAGCTGCCATTAAAATGCCATAGAAATATTGCCTGAAAAAGCTAGACAGAAAATATATTCATTTTCTAACAAGGTCAAAAACCTCTAATCAAGATATAACCTAGAAGCACATATCAAATAGCACAGGATATAATAAAAAAAACAAGTGAATATAACAATTTTCCTGTACAGTTATTGACAGAAAGAAACCATCTAGTGTTGGACAATTGTATAGAAAAATCTCATTATTTATTATTTAAGAATAACGTATTTCAGAATATCCTTAGTACTTTGTAGGAAAAGCTACATGTGATGGCAGATAATGATACAACTGGGGAAGGCCTTTGCAGTGTTGTAGAATGACTACTTTGATTCTAGGCTTTCCTTACAAACGTAAAGTCATAAAGTGCTCCATGGCACTCACGGATGTACAGTATTTATTACATTATAAAACAGCATAGAGAGGAAACAGCAGGAGTTGTCTACAACACTGTATTTATTGATAATACTGTGATATTCCATTTAATCCCATGACTTAAGTGAAAAGACCTCTTGAGTTGTCAAGCCAGGTTTCCAGAACAGCAACCCAGGGTGGAAGACAGGAGCCAGAAAGCAGACCACCAGGGGAATGGAAACTCTTGAGAAGCAAAGGAGGTGGTAGATTAGGAGTCAGGCCAGTGGTGTCAGCTTTCAAATACTTTTTTTTTCCATTTTAAATAACATTTTTATTTGGTTTGTATATAAATTAAAATAACATTGTTGCTGTGGGCAATGGTTTGTTTGGACTGATCTGTCTGAGCTAATCATATATTAAGTAAGCAAGGAAAGCCTGTCAAATAGTGAAACCTATGGAGTGAATGAAATAGCAGATATTTTTCTACATACAGTGTGTGCTGCTTAAATCCATATTTGCATTCCTGTTTCCTATGAAACAAAAATGCTGATCATATATTTTAGAGAATGTATTTCTGTGTTTATAACTGTGGAACTCGGCCGATTCCAAGGAATATTCACAAAACCCAGTAAGTTGCTAAAGATTGTGTGAGATAAGGAGCTCTACAGACAAAAGAAACGCTATAAATATCTCAAGTAAAAGGAAGGCTTTACTTGACAGGTCTTCAAGAGATGGGAAAGAATTCCTTCTACATGTTCAAACAACAAGGAAGAGCTTCAGTCACAGCTCATGCCTCCCTTAACACCAAAATCACTGAGGTCGTCTGAGAGAAATTGTCAGTCAATACTCAGTGAAGTGTTACTACTCTGTATGCTCTACATTAACTGTATGGAAGAGTAATAAGTGAGTAGATGATGGTTTCAGTTTCATGTCAGTAAGATCTATAGGGGGTTTTGAGAAGCTGCAGGTGAGTAAACACACTAGAGCATGCACTATCACAACTGGAGATACAATTTCACACGAATGAATGTGTAACAAGCATATGTACCGACAGACTTGCTCGGACTCGATAATAGGGCTTTTCTTGATCCTTTGAGAAATAATCTGTTGAACATACATTACAGCTGAGTCAGTGGACGTGGATGCTGTATGTATTTTCAGTATAAATAGAATGCGTAAAATAATAAAGATAAATATGTTATGCAACAGATTAATGCAATCTGAGTAGATCTGAGAGAGCTTATTTGATTGTTTTTTCTTGAAACAAGCTAGAGGAATGACTGACAGCAACAAAAAAAGTGTTCTGGTGTGTGAAAACTTGCGTTTAGGAAGCGACTGTTACATTTTGCAAAGGATTCTGTCAGCCTCTGTCTCAAGAAGGGGAAAAATCTTGGATTTGGAGACAAATGTTAATTGTTAAACATGTTTACACAGATTTATAAATGAGAAAGCTAGTTAGCTAATAAAGTGTACACGTAAGCCAACAATTTTTTTCTGTTTTGTGTAAAATCTGAGGTAGTGAATCTAATGGAATGACACAGAATGCTGGTTGCTGTGTACTGGTAGCTTTATATCATAGTTTACTGATTTAATGCCTCCTGATTTCATTTATGGTAATAATTTTTAAAAGTGTGATTCAGTATTATTGTTTGGATGTACACTGAATATTTGATGGAAAGGGTAAAACTATTTTATTTCCTTCGCTTTTGAGCTACTGTACTGTATGTTTTGTATTGAAATCTTTATTTTGCCAAGGAAAGATTACCATTGCTCTCGTACTTAATTGTGTTAAAATCGTAACTTTATTGAAAACGTGAGGAAAAAGAATCATGAATAAGGCCTAAGTATTAGTAACAAAATTATACCTGGGAGGCATTTTAAGTATTGGGTACTGTTTTTCCATTCTAAATTAACCTTGTTGGCCTTCTATACTTGGATATTGTATACCATTTTAGGTTATTTTTGGTGGCCTTATATTTCTTGAAGGTAGATGCATATCTTGCAGGTTCTGCATCATGTATCAGTGATGATGTCTTGTATTTCCTGGGCATTTTAGATGGTGATAAATGCCTACCCTCAGCATCTTGGGGTTTTTTATTCATTTTCTGTTTTATGAGTCTCTAGTATAAGTGATTTCAAGATCTTTTCTGTAACATTTTTATGTTTTACTGAAAACTGAAGGAATCAATTGATTCCAGATGTTGAGGCACTTGGAAGAAAAAGTCCTCATATATTAGGATTTTATAGTCATAGGATCTCACAGGTCTAGGCTGCTTGAAAAAAAGATGTATCTATCTGATATATAAAACTGTTATATTACTACTATCAATGTGATAAATTCATGTATGTATTTTATAAAATTGAGCAGAAGGAGAGCTGCACACTAAGAAGTCATAGATCCATGAAGTCTTATAGCTTTGGAATAATTTAGGTGGGAAATGACCTTGGGGATTTACTTGATCTGACTCCAGTTTAAGGTAGGCCAAGTTTTAGAGACTTTTGCAGTCTGGCCAGCACGTGTTGCGTCCTTCAGGGGAGATGCATTGCTGCAGCCCTATGGGAGGCAGCAGATCTGTCCTCTTTGGATCTGACTAATCCTTTTAGCCTGTGATACGTCCACAGAACATGATCTGATTGATCCCATCTGCCCTTTATACACTCTTTCTGCCTGTGAGAAGAAGGTAATTGCTGTCTTCAAGGAAACATTGTAATTACTACTAAGTGATTACAGCCTGGTCCCTTCCTCTTCTGCTCTACTTGACCCCGGGAAGCAACTGAGTAAAATCGAATCTACATTCCTACCTGAAAGAACGAAATCTGCAGTATTCATTTCAACAGACTTCACAATTATCGTAACAGGAATGACATGCATCGTCAAAGAAGGACTATAGCCTTTCTCCTCATGAAGGTTCTAACAGTTCAGGAGAGCTTTTTTTTTTTTTTAACAGAAGTAGTTTGGCATTTTTGATTGTGTACTTCAATAATACATTCTGGGGATGCATGAACATGGCAACGAAAAAATCCTGTCTAGTAACGGGAAAATTAATGCATATTAAGCATGTTACACAGGCCATTTTTCTGATTTTTTTCCCCAAATAGTTATGTCTGGAATTTGAGGACATTGAAAATCAGGTGATCTGAGGCACTCTGTTCTCAGAGTTCCCTTTGACATTGCGATCAAATAAATTCTCACTCACTACAGGGACGCAAGTAATCTCTTCAGTGAAAAAAATTAGGTTTACTCAGGTAGTTTTAAAATTTACTAGAGAGTCCTCTAGCAGCGCAGTTTTCTTAGCAATATAAACATGTAAAAAAAAAATATTTTTTCAGGCAAAATCGTTCTGTTCTTAATTCAAAGCACTCAGCGTTGTGCTGTTTATATGTCCCACTTTCTTTATGTTGAAGTGAAACAATGAAAGGGTACTTGTGGTGGCTCAAGCTCAAATTCATTTTTTTAGACTATGGATTATGACATACCTTGTCCTTAAACTGTTAGTTGGCTAAAGATGGATTGCAAAATATTAACTTTCTTAATGGAAGAAAGGAAAATTTTCAATAAGGAAAATATGTTTTCCTATTGTACAGGGAGAATATTGTATAATTAATAACATTCTTACACATGCACTAGAGAATGTAAAATACTTTGCACAGTTATCACAGGGAGGGTTTGTTTTTTTTATCAAATTACATCAGATAATCTCCATGTTTCAAAATTAATTCTTATAGACAGTAAATCTCAGTGAACAGCGGGAAAACATTTGTCCCAAAATTGTTATTCCATTTCTGGCCTTATTTCTAATCCTAATTGTAAACGTAAGCTTGCAATTAAATCTTGGAACTAAAATTAGAAACACCAAAAGAAACACCAAGAATGAACTTAGGGAAATACTGATTTTGTGACACATAATTTTCCTCACACCTCTCTTTCAGACCACCCTTAATATTCAATAGGTAATAACTACCTTTCTCTGTCTTGCTGTTCCTCCAAAGCTAATGACTTATTCCCTTGCTAATATCTCTTCCTCTGCACAGGTGTTAACCATACTTGTCTCTCATAATCTAGCTGATAAACATAATTAGGTTAGAGTCAAAGCAGTTGTACTCAATATGTGTTTGCTGTGCTTCAATGCGAGTTCAGTACAGTGTGTATCTCTCCAACGATCCCAGTTGGGCTGGTAAGTGATATTACTTTTTCCCTATATCTTTTCTTTCTACTTTTCAGATAGTTACTTCTGATATTTTTGTATATATCATGGGGGAAAGGTGGTGAGAAGGTAATTTACTTGCACATGATCTATGTAAACCTTCATTGATCCTGGCAAATTATCAGAGTGTAAACACAAGGGAATGCGACAAGATAACAGATATGGTAGCATCCCTGGCTTGTGAAATTCCAGTCCAAAATTTGTAATTATCACCCTTTTTGCCATCACAGCTGAATTTTTGTATCACTAGATGACTGAAATAACCCATTAAAAAAAAAAAATCTAGGCAATGATCCAGTTGACAGAGGAGCACAGCTGATGGAGGTGAACTGTGGCTGGGGATGCAGATGAACAGCCAGGAAAGTCAGCACTTTAGTCTGCCTGTATTGCTTTCTTCAAACCTGGTTCTTGCTGAACTGCAAACAAACAGTTGTCCTCTGAGGGTTACTTACAGTAAGACCTAGGAAAACCAGGCTTGTAAAAAGCATCGTCACTTTTATGAGAACAGATTTAAAATTTTTCTTTGGATTTCACATCAAGTTGGTCACTGAAGTCCCCCTTTTTCATTAGTACTCTGTGTCACTAGATGAAAAATTTAGTCTTATGTTCTAGCACATAAACGGTGTTTAATTCACTGCCTTCATATATTAGCAGTAGATTAGTTAAATGAATGTTTGATTTTATGTGACAAGGTTTGTGCATGGCTATCATGCCTACATGAAAAGATTTCATTATTAAAGTCCATGCTTGTATGGTGGGCAATTTATGGCTTTGTGTGGAGGACGTATATTTTTTAAGTTGAGGAGAAAAGAAGCTATTGCAAACTTACTAGAAGCTTTGCAGGAAGGCGTCAGCCTTAGCTTTTATTTCATACCTTCTGTCAGTTTTACAAAACCCAGAATCTTCATTTTGGCGATACTGAATAGCCAATTCACATCTCCTGTGACTGATATTAAGTTATATCATTTGCAAGTTAATAGGGATAGATTGCACATTTAGAAGGACAGCACCATCTATTTCATTAGGCTATTCGCCTTCCCTAAGGTGTACTATGGTGTTCTCAATTATATGAAATCCCTAGGAGAGTCTGACATGGGAACCTATTTGCAACACAGTTGTGAACTCAGGAACATTTGCCAAAAAAGTGATAACTTTCCTGTAGACAAATAAAGAAAAATTAAATGCACCTAATCTCCAGTTACCTCACTTCTGGATATGAGATGACATTAATCAAATATTGGTTTTATTATCTGTTTTAGAACTGAAGTAGGAGAGATTGAAGCGAGTCTTGAGATAACAGCATAGCAGATGAAATTAGATAGGAGTACTGCAGTGAATTCTGAGATATTTTGAAAAGTAGTAAAGTATTATTAGATCTGTTTTGTATTCTCATATGAGAAGATAATTGTAAATGATGAAAAATAACAATAACATAAACTATTACTAAGATGAAGTATGGTTGTTTGGGTCATGGATGGATAAAACAATTCCTGAAACAAAATCAATTCTAATTGTGCCAAAACCTTCCTCAGTTAAAGGGGTATCTTAAAGGCAGTGTATAACTTAGTTGTGCAAATATTATTTCTGTAAAAGCACCTGTGAAATTTGCTGCTTGAAAAAGAAATACATTTACTGTATGGACTAAACAGTCATGTCACAACACACAAGTTCTAAATATGAAATAGAATACTCTCTGATGTGTTGATTTCTTAGCTGCTTGTGCTATAGCTACTTGGTAGTTAAAAAAGCACTGATGGAAAAACTAATGGCTTGTTGTTGCTAGCAGTAAGGCTTCAAAGTTACCATGTTACTATGCTGTAGTTTGCTTTTTCCAGGCTGCTGTGTGAAATTAAACTGCTCTTTTGCAACTCGGAAAACTCTTTTGGGACACTAATTCTGCTTGAGAAGGAGCAGTATTCTCTTTTTATGGGATTTAGTATGAAGTCTCTGCATAGAATTCTGCTCTGTCTGCATCCTCCTATCCACCCAGGCCTACTCATGCATTTGAAATTAATCCTTTATGAAAAAATAAAGGGTTCTGTTTCCCTACAAACAGCAAGGAATTAGGAGTCTATAAAGGGACCAACTGGAATGGGTCTGGGTCTTCAAGTGCCATCAGAGCAAAGGGAGAGAGGTGCATAAAGGTCTCCATTCAGAGGCCTTCCTTCAGTTTGTCACTACCTTAAAACGGAACCTCTGAAGTGGGATCTGTAACTTCATAAAAAAGAACATGCTTGTATTCAAAAGTCTGTATAGGTTCAGCAATACAAGGAACAGGAATCTGTGCAAGGCAATGGAACATGTATTTTACAGTCAATAATTGATAGAGGCAGAACACAATCAGGAAATTGCTTCAGAAGCCAAAACATGATTGAGTGATATAGCACGGATTGCAAATTACTTCCGTTAGATTTTTTTTTTTAACATAAAATTGCATTTCCATATACCAAAAGAAATGTTTCCCCATAGACATCTGTAATGCTGTCTTCAATAACAGATTAGTGACTTCTTTATACATAGAAATGTACAATCACAGAATTCCTTGGGTTGGAAGGGACCTCTAAAGGTTATCTAGACCAACCCCCCTGCAGTGAGCAGGGACGTTCTCAACTAGATCAGGTTGCTCAGAGCCTCATCAAGCCCGGCCTTGAATGTCTCCAGGGGTGGGACTTCCACCACCTCCCTGGGCAGCCTGTTGCTGTGTTTCATCATCCTCATAGTAAAGAAGTTCTTCCTAATGTCCAATCTAAATCTACCCTGCTGTAGTTTAAAACCATTGCCTCTCATCCTGTTACTACTTGCCCTTGTAAACAGTCCCTGCCCAGCTGTCCTGTAGGCCCCTTTCAGGTACTGGAAGGCTGCAATAAGGTCTCCCTGGGGCCTTCTCTTCTCCAGGCTGAGCAACCCCAACTCTGTCCTTGCAGGAGAGGTGTTCCAGCCCTCTGATCATTTTTGTGGCCCTCCTCTGGACATGCTCCATCAGGTCCATGTCCTTCTTTTGTTGGGGCTCCAGAGTTGGACACAGTACTCCAGATGAGGTCTCACCAGAGTAGAGTGCAAGAATCACCTCTCTTGATCTGCCGGCCACGCTTCTTTTGATGCAGACCAGGATGCGACTGGCCTTCTGGGCTGCATGTGCACATTGTTGGCTCATGCCCAGCTTCTTGTCCATCAGTATCACCGCCCCCCCCCCAAGTCCTTTTCCACAGGGCTGCTCTCTATCACTTCATCCCCTAGCCTGTATTGATAGTGAGGATTATTCTGACCCAGGTGCAGGATGCTGCACTTGGTCTTGTTGAACTTCATGAGGTTCACCTGGGCCCACTTCTTCAGGTCCCTCTGGATGATGTCTCATATCTCTGGTATATCAACCGCACCATTCAGCTTGGTGTTGTCTGCAAACTTGCTGGTGGTGCGCTCAATCCCACTCTCTATATCATTGATCAAGATATTAAACTGGTCCCACTATGGACTCCTGAGGGATACCACTTGTCACCAATCTCCATCTGGACATTGAACCATTGACCACTACTCTCTGGATGTGACCGTCCAGCCAATACCTTATACACTGGACAGTTCACTCATTGAATCCATATCTCTCCAACCTGGAGAGAAGGATGTGGTGGGGGACTGTATCAAAGGCCTTAGGAGAACTCCAGACAGAGGACATGCATAGCTCTGCTCTTCTCCACTGATGTAGTCACTCCATTGTAGAAAGCCTCTAGGTTGGTCAGGCAGGACTTGCCCTTGTTGAAGCCATGCTGGCTGTCTCAAATCACCTTCCTATCCTCCATATTCATTTTCAGAGCTTCTAGGCGGATCCATTCCATGGTCTTTCCAGGCACAGAGCTGAGGCTCACAGGTCAGTAGTTCCTAGGGTCCTCCTTTCTACCCTTTTAAAATATGGATGTAATGTTTCCCTTACATGGTGGCAATAGGATCTTTCTTTGAGTGCTGCAGGGTTACCTTTGTGTAGATTTATGGAACTGTATTTTTGTGCTTTCTGGAAGCTCTGCTAAAATCTATGCTGAATTGAAGAACTGAATTCTGAAACTTGCTGTGATATTTGTAATTTACTCCAATGTCTTTCATGGATTTTTTTTTTTTAGCTTTTGTAATATTTAAAATCAGTACTATAACTAAGCTCCAAATATAAGTGAAGAAGGAAGGGATTTTAACCTGAATGTTTTAATTGAAGTTTTATTAAGTTCATTGGGAACTTTGCTTCAGTATACAGTGAAAAGGATGCGAAGACTTGGTCCAAAATTTTTTGAATACTTGGATATAAGGAAATAGGATATATCTTAAGATACCCTAAGATACAAGAGTTTAAATTTTCTAATGATTTTGCTGTAACAGTTTTTCAGCATGTACGATTTATGTAGCAATTATCTAATAATGTGGGAGAATTAACTCCTAATTAAACAGTCATAAATAGTGATGCAAGGCATGGTAAAATAATGTCTTACTGAGAAATAATACCAACCTTTCTTTCATAATGCTGTGTGGTTACTTCTTTTGATGCAGAAACATCTGACATTTTCAGTGTTTTTTGGCAGTTGACAGGCCATGCCCACCTAGAAGTGTTTACTGTGATTATTGAAAACTATACACTTAAAATCCATAGAA
Source organism: Baryphthengus martii (assembly GCA_013396935.1). NCBI lineage: Eukaryota > Metazoa > Chordata > Aves > Coraciiformes > Momotidae > Baryphthengus > Baryphthengus martii. The sequence goes on from VWZK01011036.1 coordinate 55,940, forward strand.
TTTAACAGCTTATGTGAATGAAAATAACTTCTAATTAGAGTCATATGCTTTGCCTAAACAGTAGCTGATTCAAAAATATTAAATTTTGTTTGCTCAATGACTATATGCTGTGTATTTGAGTATTGCTCATTTCCCTTTACTCTGATTGACCCTTTCTCTGCTTACCTTTGAACCATAAGATGAAAGTATGGACTAAAGTTAAAAAGTCAGAAGTGTTTACTATAACTTACAGGCCATTGTAATTTTTCAATTGTGCAACCTCTGTGTGAGCTCTTTGCAGACTTTCTTCATCAATATCCTTGATAATTTATTGATGAATTTTTTCTGAACATTCACAAAGCGAGCAAGAATTGCAACAAAAATTTAGCACAGTGTAAAATCCAGCTGGGTAAGAAGGCCTCTTTTATCCCATTAAAATACAGCTATTCTTTTTATGTTGCTGTACATTTGAAAAAGTTCTTATCAATGAGACTTTTCATTTTTATTTTCCTTTTGGAAGGATAAAATCTCCACTACGTAAACTAAAAGTTATATACAGGTCATAAATTGCACATAATAAGAAGCAGTACAATCTCTTTGTATATGCCACTACTTTATATACATTCAAACACTTATTTACAGTAGAAGGATTGATTATACTGTCCAAATTAATAATCTCTGTGCGCAACTCTGAAGTACATTAGCACAGTGTAGTCCTAAGAAAAGAGCAATTACAGAACGTCCTCACATATCTGTTCAGGCAGTGTTTATTACTGGACTCTGACACATCATTCTGTCTACGTGAATATTAGATTTTCAATGTAATGGCTACTAGAGAAAAAGTTCGTGATGGGTTCATTTTGATGCCATGTGAAGCGATGTGCCACTTAGTCATATGACATTACTTGCCAGTGCTGCTCTGTTACCACTCTGAATTTCTCTCTCTGTTCCTGTGGTAGTGACCAATTTTCTGCCAGTTTTATAGTTCACTCATCCAGTCCGCATGTCCTTTGTTTGGCTACCAGGATACAGTGGAAGACTGTATTCAAAAGCTTTGCTAAGATCAAGATAAATTACATCATTCACACTCTCTTTCATCTATAGAATCAGTCATCTGATTATAGAAACAGTTACTGTAATCAGTTTTGATTTGCTAAAAATCACCTTTTTGTCCTCTTTCTCCTTTAGCTGGAAGATTAAATAATGTCAGCTACAAGTGAGTTTAACACAATATATTTAGAATATTAAAACACAAATATAATATTAAGTCTTTCAACAGAGAAAACGCTGTTTGGTTTGTAATGGAATAAATTATGCTTACTGCTAGCTTTTGACATTTTAATGAGTTACATTTAAATTTCCTCTCCACAGGAACTAGGATTGGAGGAATAGATTACAAATAAATGAGAAGTAAAGTAATATGTTAATTATTAATGCTTCTACGCTGCTTGGTAATTACTAGATTAATAAAGTAGCCTCTGGTAAACCCCTTGGTATTAAAATTTAAACTCAGTTTGGGGAGAATAACTGAGTGGCCCGTGAAACATCTGCACCTGAATTGAAATGAATTACCAGATATAAACCAGATGACCAGCCACATTTTACTATATAGGTTCAATTATTTTTTTAGGCAATAAGTTCAATAAAACCTCAAATCAATAAATGTATCACATGATATAGTCCATATACTAGGAAAGTATATAGGAAGTCAAAATATTCATATCTTGTATTAAAATACAAAGAAATTTAGGCAAATGCAGTCTCAACAGTAACAGGAAGAATTAACTATGGTCTAAACAAAATCTAACTCAAAATATTTCAGCAATAATTTTTACAGCACTTTAAATTTCTCTGAAATTCCTTTAATTGGATAAATTGAAGATTAGTCAATGATTCACAAAATATTTCAAACCAATGACTGGTGACTGTCTTTTTATTTTGAAAGTATCAGAAATACTGGTTACAGTAATGGTAAACGAAAATACTTTTCAACTCCAATCATAAAGATTTCTACCACCAATATGAAAAAAAATGTTATTTTATTTAAATTTAAATCTGTATCTTTAGATGCAAAAAGAACATAAAACTTACGTAAAACAAATTTGGAAGAACAGCTGTTTCATGAGCAAAAGGGCAGTAAAAGCAACTGATACACTGTTCATATTGACTGTTAGTTGAAACTGAAGAATGGGGCACTTGTTTTGATAATATCTTAACGTGAAATTTAGCCCTAAAAGATTCAGGACATTAGATATGATAGAAAACATACTTTTATGTCTTAAGAGTATTAGTCCTTATAAGTGTCTTAGCTAAGACTCCTGCAGTGGGCAATGTAGGCAACTGTGCCTTGTTTCTGTTACGTGGATTATTTTCACTTTAAACAAATTGTTTCCATACAATATTAACTGTGTTAGTTTATCGCTAGTATTTTAATAAGGTAATGTCATAAAACCAAAGCTAGAAATGGTGTTTCATGTTTTGAAAGAGGTCACCTATGCCTAAGTGCTTGTGCAGCACAAAAGCTTGATAATATAAGCCAAACTTGTCTTATATGAAGCTTTAAACATGTTTTAAAATGTGATCGTTATCTGCTGATACATTAACATACTTTAAAAATAGTGTAGCAGATAACAATTCTGTTTCAGGATAATCTTATAGGGATGCAGAACTCTGTTACGAAAGATACAGTGAGCTGGAAAGGCAGTGGCACGTTCAGTAACACTGCTAGAGAAATCAATTTATATGTCATGGGCAATATTTTGGAAAATAATAGCATAAACTTTGTGTTATTTAAGTGTCATTAGTTGGACATCTTCCTGGTTTAATTATGTAGTAGTCGTGATCTTTACAGAATGCAATGTATGGGATAGTAGCAGGACAGAGGTAAATTGGCTGCGGTAACTAAAGCTTTAGGAGCATTACCAGACGCAGTGCTTGCTCTCAGGGTTATATGACTGGGAGATCTGCCATGCTGCTGCATGCTGGTTCTCCACTGTCATTCCCAGGGAATGCAGCTGTGTCTGCTATAGATTGGTTTTTGACTAGTCTACATTTATTACATATTTTGTTACGTAGTCTCAAACATAGAATGTAAGTGTTGACAGAATAATTTAAAACAGCTTAGGGGGAGGGAGGAAGAAGCAGAATGGGTTCGTCCCTAGGAGGGAGGAAGAAAGTTCACAGAAAGATTTGAAATAGATGCCAGTGTTGCTCCAAACTGTCAATATTAGCCTTATGGAAAACAAGACTATGGTGGTGTTTTCTTATAAACAGAAAAAAAAAAAAAATCCCATTAATTAGCATGGTATCTTTATCATCAGAGTAAATCATCCTTTCCCTGCTTTCCCTTACCTCTCCTGCTGCTGGGCTATTGAAGGAATGCTTGAGTGTCTGTAGTTGTATTTGTGGGATAGCTAACTTTGCTATAACCTCTTTCGCCTGGGGTAGCAGGAGCAGCTTGTCCTACATCCTTTGGTCAGTCTTAGGGACAACCTCCCTCTCTCCTAGTCTCTCCTGGTCTTTGTCCTTATTGGAATGACTAACCTACCTCTTTCCTCTCCATATTTGAGGGAAACAGTCTGAGAGAAACAAGACAGACTACGAGGACAGGGAACAAAGCATAACTGCTCAGCGGGAGAGTAAAGACATCTTTGAAGATTTCTCTTATCACCCTCCAAAATCCCCACTGGACCTTACGATTCTTGTGTTCCCACAGACTCCAATTTCTTCTGCATTGGTTTCACCACCCTGGAGTAAATCATATATCTTCTTTTCTCTGATAACAACAGCATTTAAAAGCAGTGAAGATGACAGTGCTTTAGTCCTCACAGTATTTTTTATCAGGAATTGTTATGAAGGATTATTATAATTATTTTCAAGGTTATTAAAATATTAAGGCAATTCTTCTTATTATATTTTGTGCCACAAAGATTTATTATGATGGAGCAGTCTTTTTCCCTGTTTTCAGAGCAATGAATTTATTATTTTCTGACTTTAAAGAAAAATACCTCATATTTGGTAACTCGTACAAAGCCACTGAGACCACAAATATCTATGAGTATTTGGGTCAGAGCTTCATCAGGGGAAAAAAGGAGCAACCACAGTTTTGTCAGTAGGTTGTGGAAAATATGATGAACTGTTTCACTCATGACCAAAAATGTGTGAGTGAATAAAATGACATTCCTGTGAGACTAGAATTTAATTCTACCAGAAAAGTAAAAAAAATAGACTGTGATCTGAGAATGCTTAATATAGTATAATCAATTATACCAGTAAGACTGTAGTGCATAGCTTTAATTTACAACTAGAATTGGAAAATGGAGTGGCATTTCTAGCTAATATTGTTAAAAGAAAAACCATGACTCTGTAAAAGTATATAAAAAGAAAAAAAAAAAAGAGAAAAAAGTGAAGGCTAGAAATGAATATTTCCAATCCTGATTCTTCCTTATTCATGTAGAAATCTATAAAAGCCATCCTGTCCTTTCTTTACCTTGGCAAACACTCTACTCACAGTTCTAGTGCAAATGCTAAGGATAAAAAAAAAAAAAAAAAAAGACACAGAACAAGTTTATCTGGAAGTATCAAATCCTGCCCTAAATAAGAACCTTTCTCTTCCTTATAGGTGTCTCTAAAAATTAAACACATTTGTCTATCCTAAAAATTAAACACATTTGTTTAAACTGCAGTGCTACTTCAGTGACAAGTCAATGGTGCAGTAAGTTCTAGTCACCTTGACCAGAAGACAGAAAGTATGATCCACCACTAGAAACCAACTGAACATTTAATCTATCTATTATAAAAGTTTTGTGATAATTATTTAGATGATATTGCAAGAATGAAGAAGAATGGAAGAATGTAACTGAAATGCTGGGGTCTGAACCCCGAGCCC
>VWZK01011038.1:0-14706 GCA_013396935.1 Baryphthengus martii
GTGATGGCAATTACATCATGGTTTCTAACTCCTCTTGTTTATTGCCAATGCTGTGGGCATTGGTATACATACACTTGATCCGAGGTACAGATAATGCCTCCAACACTGGTATGTCCCCTCTAGGTTTGCCTCTGACTGTCCCAGGTTTGTCCCTTTCCCCCTTCAATTCTAGTTTAAAGCCCTCTCAATGAGAGCCACTAACTCCTGCGAGAAGATCCTTTTCCCGCGCTTAGACAGGTGTACCCCATCTCCTCCCAGTAGGCTCAGCATCGTGTATACAAAACAACAGTCAAAGAACCCAAAGTTCTGTCAGTGGCACCAACCCCGGAACCAGGTGTTAATCTCTGAGATTTTCCAGTTTCTTTCCTCATCATTCTGTGTGCCTGGCAGGATAGAGAAGATTACTTGGACATCTGGGTCCCGGATTAGTCTCCTCAATGCCCTAAAATCATTCTTCATTCCTTTAGGACTTTTTGTGTCAAATTCCTCACTACCCACCTGAAAGATCAGTAATGGGTACTAATCAGAGGGGTGCACCAGGTTAGAGATCTTCTTTGTAAAGTCTCTTACCCGGGCCCCAGGGAGACAACACACTTCTCTATGGGTTGGGTCTGGTCGGCAGATAGGGCCCTTCATTCCTCTGAGGACGGAGTCAACAACAACAATTACTCTTCTCATTTTCTTAACAGAAGAGGTTTTCGTACGAGTACGCTGTCTTGCCTTGGGCCGCTCCTCCAACCCAGGTGGACTATTGTCTGTGTCATTGTTAGCATGCCTTTCTACCTCCAGTGCCTCATACCTAATCTGTAATTGTATCTGAGGGGGGTTTGTAGGAAGGAAAGCAGGATGCCTGTGACCACGCTGTGCAGGGACCTTTTGCCATCGCTCCCTGTCCTCCAATTCATCACCTTTGTTGGGAGAGGGGGGAGGACAGAGGGCTGACCGTAGCAGGTGCTCTGTCTGTCTGCTTGTACCCCTATTATCTTTTTGCAAGACAGTAGGGGCTGAAGTGCATCTTGGGGACCCTCTGCTGTCTGCCTAAGTCTCAGGAATGATAGGGATTGGCTCCACCAATCTCCTTCTCACACTCCCTAATACTCCTCAGGATCTCCACCTCCTCCTTCAGGTCAATCACTAAGTTGAGCAGATCATTCACCTGGTCACATCAAACACAGGTGTTATCACTGCTGCCCTGCACTGCAAGGGCCAGGCTCTGGCATTCACTGCAGCCAGACACCTGAGCACTCGTATGTTTCTCTGGGACCTCTGTTTGGGTTGCCACATTTTTCCTGGTGACAGCCCTCTGCCTGGTTACAACCACGGCGGACAAACAGGCTCACCAGCACTCTCTAGGGCAGCCTGTTGGGGGGTGCAGCTGAACCCCTCTGCTCTGTGCCTTTCATGGCAAAGTTCTGGCAACAGGGAAAGAGGAGGCTCTGCAGGAGTGGCCTATGAGAAAAGAAATCAGGAGCTACCCTCATGTTGGACAGAGCCAGTTCAAGATGGCTCCAAAACAGACCTGCTGTTGGCCAACGCTCAGCCTATCAGTAATGCCATGGTGCCTCTGTGATAACATATTTAAGAAAGGGTGAAAAACACTGTATAGCAGCTGTGAAAGAGAGGAATGAGAATAAGGAAGAGAAACAGCCATGGAGACACCAAGGTCAGTGAAGAAGAGGGAAGAAGGTGTTCCAGGTGCTGCAACAGAGATTTTTTTCTACAGCCCATGGAAGAGACCTTGATGATGCAGGTTGTCCCTCTGTAGCCCATGGAAGTTCACAGTGGAGCAGATGTTGATCCTGTAGCCCACGGAAGACCCCACGCCAGAGTAGATGGAAGTGCCCTGAAGGAAGCTTAGAGAGAATCCCCATGGAAAGGACTCATGCTGGAGCAATTCCTGAAGCACTGAAACCCATGGGAAGGACTCCTGTTGGAGCAGGTTGCGAAGGACTGTATCATATGGAGGGGATCCCATTCTTGAGCAGAACAGTGTGAGGAGCAGTAGAGACAAAGTCTTTCGTAACATGATGGCAACCACGTTCCCCTCCCTTGCTGTGCCTTCCTCCCTTGGAAAGGGTGTTGGAAACAAAAGAAGTAAAGTTGAAGCTGGGAAGATGGAGTGTCAGGGAAGGTGTTTTTACTGTTTCTGCTTCTTACTACTCCACTCTATTTTTAACTGGCAGTAAATTATATTAATCTTCCACAAGTTGAATCTGTTTTGGCCATGATGGTAGGTGGTGAGAGATCTCCCTGTCCTTTACCTCGATCCAAGAGCTTTTCAATCTTCCCTTCTCTGCTTGTCCTGCAGAGGAGGAGTGAGACAACAGCTTGGTGGGCACCTGGCAGATCAAGGTTAACCCACCACAGATACTTGAAATCTTAACAGTCAGATCAAAGACTCATTATTAGTCCGGATCTAATTATCACAGAAAAAGAAAATAAATTATTAATACCATTAAAATTGTTATATGGACATACTTCCTAGTATCTAACCCTTTTCCTGGTGTTATGCTACCCCTTCCCCTCCTCTTCTGACTCTTTAGTTATGTGCTATCAGTCTACAGGTGCTTGCAGGGTATGACAATGAGCAGCACTCACAGGAAGGAATATGATGTTCAGTTTATTTTCCTTCACTCCAGGAGCAATTTGGGGTTATTTTAATACATTTGCTTTTACACCTTCAGTTGTCCTAATTGATCTGCAAATCATATCTGATTTTACCCTGTAAGTGCTTTCTATGTGTGTTAAATACCATGTTTGTGTTCTGTTTGCTATCCCTAAAACAAGTTTAGCCCAATTCCAGATCTCCATTTCTTTAGCTGACCATTGTAGAATTGTTTACCGTTGTGGAATCTCCAGTGACTTTTCACCGTATCAAGAAACAGGTGTTACTTGTATTCAATAACACAGTGTAGTGCTCACCTAAACATAGCTGAAGTCGAATCAAAATTCGAAGTGGATTTAAATAAAATTTTAATGTGCAGTTAAACAACTTGTAAAGACCAGAGAGCTTAGTACTCTGCAGGATTGACCCCTAAATTGTTTTTAAGAATTCTTCTCTCAGTTTGCTTGCACTAATACCCCTTTAGTTCTCTAAAATAGCCTTGGGAAGTTCAGTCAGGTATTAACAGGTGACAATATTTATACTGCAATAAATGTAAATTGCTCCATTCTTTCTAATTTTGCTGTCACATATTAGCTGACAAGATTAGGATGGGACATAGCATGAGGAAATGCACCAGAATATATCTCAGCCTGACTCATGAGATATTACAAAGAAACCAATTATTTCTAGACTGATATCTACTGTAAATTGTAACAGCAAACGTGATCCAGATTTAGCAAAATAGACAACTGAAGGGGAAGAAAAAAAAGATCTTAATTGTTAGGAAAACCACCAAGGGAGTATCACTGTTTCTCAGGCAGGTATAGTCATAGAGAGTTTGATAAAGTACTAATTACTTTTGGGGTATAGGAAGAATGGTGATGAAAAGAAACTAAAAAAGCACTGACCTCTAAAGATGTGCTAAGGAATCTTTGTCTTTTTAAAACATCTCCCAAGAAAAGAAAATCCATTGAAGTACACACAGCAATAATGAAGTAAAAGAAAACCTCAACAAATGGTATTGTTCTAAAAGTCAAACTTCTTATTGTTTTCTAATTTCATCTAATGAACTATTTAACTGAGTTCAAGATGACTGTTTGTAGTTAATCCTAAATGCACTAATAGGAAACCTAAGGTCTACATTCAATGTTAGTTTTTCTCCCCTTGGATGTTACTCATAATTACAGTTTGTTCTTTAATTATTCTTTGTCATGTATTAAATTTATGATTAAGACCAACAACTTGCCCTGGAGGCTGAAAGTGCTGAGGTGGACACTGGTGAATCAGCAGAAAGCAACTCTATCAGCAATGTGCATCTACTCAAAAGCAGGCAAAAAGCAGTTTTTCACTGTAATCATAAAATTAAGAGCTCAAGATACGGGAGTACTAGTCCAGCAAGAGAACAACCTCTAATAACTCTCGGGAAAGGAGATTAAATAAACAAAGCTACAGCTTTCAAAGAAACAAGTTCGTACTTTTATTGAAGAAAATTGTATCATGTCGGTGATTAGAATGGTTTTATCTATCTATTGCAAGTATTGTGCAGTCACATGGTATCCAATTTTTGCTTCTTCAATTTGCTGTTTTATTTTCCCCTACTTAGATGTATTATTCAGTATCACATATCTGAATGCCTTTTCTTTGTATGTTCTATGAAAAGTAATTTAAAAATGAAAATTTGTTTTAAATGAATTTTTCTTTGAAAATGTGCTAGGGGATCAAAAATGAGCTTTTTATTAAAGTGTCATTTTTGATGTAGAATACGAAGACACTGTGTGTGGGAGTTTTTCTAGCAGTAAGTAGTATACTTCTGCTCCTGCACAGCATTGCCTTTGATTTCAAGACCTACAAGACTGATAGCACTAGCTTTATTTTTGTTTTACTTTGGTTATGTTTGTGGTTTTGTTTTTCGTTTTTTTTTTTAAACAATTCTTAATGATCTTTTGGAGTGGGAATGAAGACTAATAGTTCAAGCAGTACTAGAGCTAGGAAGGATCTAGTAAGCACAAAACTAAGTACTACAGGGCCATAGAGATGAGCACTTCAAAATTAGACAGGTCTAGCCTACAGAAAAACATATAACCTGGTCCATATTAAAACAAATAATTTTGAAAAGCTGCATATATGCATGAAATCTAATTACTTGTTGAAAATACCTTTGTCCATTTGGAAATCACAGGCTGACATTCACCCAAAGGTACTCACAGGCAATAGTTACAAGGAAACTTTACAGAACTTTTCTATGTATTTTGACATTACTACTTGTATGAAATACCAGCACAATATCCAGGGCAAAATTTTGAAGATCCCAAGGTCTCACCCATGTTGTTATGTTCTCCTACCATTAACCTAACCATTACTCCTATGTAGCTCAGTCCACTGTCTAAAAATTGAGGTAATTTCTACTTATCCTCAGAAGATATAATAGTAATAAGAATAACTTAACTGGATTACACAGACAAATACTCTAACAAAAAATTATGATCTTCTCACTTAGACATCCCTGGGAGAAGATTCCAAATGTGCTTGTAATACTGGATATCCTCCTGTACACATACTGATTCTGCATTTTTTATGTTTGTCATACATTTATTTAGTCATACAATATTATCCCCATATTTCCCTATAAATTTATAACAGTCTATGTTTCTTCATTTTAGATTCAAAGCATCAATTAAGATACCTTAAGCAAAGTTTTGAAGTGACCTACATGAGTATGTAATTTATATCAACAGGTCACTTTTAAAAATAATGGAATAGTTATAAATAGCATCCCCTTTCTACCCATACATTAAATTTTATTATAAATCAAACAGCAGAGATGTACTGTTCAACATGTAGATAAGACTCATGACTGATGAGAGATAGATAGATAGATAGATAGATAGATAGATAGATAGATAGATAGATAGATAGATAGATAAAAGTATCCCTCTGTAGAAGTTCCATGCAGTACTCTGTTGCAGAACTACTTTATGCTTGACATAGAATTCTGAATACTGATTTTTCCAAACACTTAAGGAGAGCAATAGCATTATGAAATTACTTTTGAGACCATTCCCAGGATACTGGAAGCCTTGATTCCAGAATTATCACATGCCATGAAGCCAATTAAGACTGTCAGCTTAACTATTTAGGATGATATCAAATATAAGTTATCTCTTCATTCATTTCTGTCTTCAAAGAGGTAAAGTTTAAGAATCATTCTTCTAGTAGGATTGGATATGAAACAGTGCACTTCGGGTAACAAATTAAAGACTCTGCTTTTTAAAACATTTGCTTACTGCATATACAAAGTAGAATTAATTTTTTATTTGTTTGTTTCTTTTATTGTGTACTTTTTCTTCCCTCTTTAGTGTTTCTGTGTGAATTTAGTAGCTTATTACTCCCTTAAGGATTCTAAGTCTCTGTCACTGCTGAACACTCAAATGCTGACATTAAGACACAAGAACCAATTTTCATGAAGAGTTATTTAAGTATTCTAGAGCAGCATTTCTATATCAGACAGACCTTAGGGTATTTGTGATTTGTATAGTTCTAATGGGAAAGAATAAAAAAAAAAATAAAAATATAAGACAAGTATAGCTGATAACACAGGTTTTTCTCTGTTAGTATCAGAACTACGATTCCTGTCATCTACTATTCTTCCAGGGGGGAATTGTACTTTCTTCATTCCACACTGAACAGCTAGTTAAAGAAAACTGTAGGAAATTGCTCTCAAGGTAGGGATACTTTACAGGGGAAATAGCCATGAAATGTAGCTTCTCACAAAGTGCTATGAAATTTAAGGTCAGCTTTGGCTCCCTTTTGCCATATTTGTCAATAATAAATTCAAACAGTGAGTCAATTGCTTTTCTATGCTAATTAACTAATCATTTTGACAGTATGCAGTAGTTTTTTTACTTATTTTGTAACAAATAAGTTAAAGTATGGAAAATTCTCTGCCTCCAGCGTTATTAGTCAATGCTGGTTTGGAGGGATGCATTCTCTGAGACTAGAAAATACTGCCTTTTTAAAAATCATTTGGTCTTTGGGGCAGTTAGGTAATGATATTCTATATGAACTTGTCCTGGCTTGTGAGGCAGATAATTACACTCACAAAGACACTGAATATAATTAATGATTTTCTGCGTGTGGCTCAAAAACTAGCTTTAAGAATAGACATACTGGATCATATGTATCTATAAAGTACTTATAACTTGGTATATTATTTTAAGGATGAAGTATAGGATTAAGTGGCAATAGCAATAGTAAATAGAGATTATAATAAAACTTCTGGGAAATAAAAAAAAAAGGTGCAAAATAAGGAACTTTTTCTGCACTTACATCTTCATTATTCTTTCTATTGTAAATTATTTTCAGAAAGGGTAAAAACTTTTTAGATATTAAGAAAATTATTGTCTTCTCTCAAACAGCAGAGACACAAATCTCAGGCAATTTATAACGCTTAGTACATTATATTAAATTACTAGAATGAAGACAAAGAAAGGAATTTATAATTGTTATTTTAATATATTCCTTAAGATGCTTTTTGTTTTGGTTTTGTTTTTTTATGTTACCAATATCAACAGATGTTTCCCCTTCAAAGTGTGTAATCTTCGTTGTCTGGAAAATCAATTAACTAAGAACTTGGGAAAGTTTAGAATATTCCATACTGTCCAGGGAATAATATCTACTTATTTAAGTGATTAAATAATGGAGTCTTATTTAAATTAGTGTTTCTCATTCATTTTTCGATACAGCATAGGTGTCTGAAGAGGAAAGAAATATAGCTTTTGCTGAAAGGGATATAGGAATTTATCTTTTTAGCTAGAATAAAATCATTGTGTCTCATCATCCATGTTCTGAAGTACAATAGAAGAAAAGACCAGAAGAGTGGTTATTCACCCAGCCAAAATTTTATGTTTCTCTTCACTGTAAATTTATTTTTCAAATGGTTTGTTATATTGTAAAATTTATTATAGTTAAGGTAAAATTTGTCATACTTTTTTCCTTAATGACTCAGTTTAGCCTGAATCTCTTCTACCTGTCAATAAAGAAAGTTCAAATACAGGAATTAAACTACATGATAATCACATGTGGTAGGATGACAAGAAAAAATACTTAATATAAATTCCATGTCTTTACAGCGTAAGCAATTAAGAGTTCATTTGAAATATAGAAAGGAGTAGGTAATAGATGTCTGGTCTTTTATCTTTCAATAAACTTGAAAACATTTGGAAATTGACACATTAGAAAATAAAAGTGGAAAATTAGAAGGTAAGGTTCACATGTCAGAAAAATCTAATGAAAAAAACCCACAGGGTATAATAGAATCTCAGCAGGTTTAGGTTGGCAACATGTAGAAGTGGATAAGCTGTAGTAATATTACAGTAACTGGCATATTGAGGTGAGCAAAAGTCTTAAAGTGAAAGATTTCTGTTTGTAAATTATACACGTCCTTTGTAGTTCTTCTGAGATGTATTGGTTGTTGGAAATGCTTACAGTAGAAAGAACACAATGACCTTAGATTTTTTTTCCAAATAGACACTAGTGAAAACTTTAAGGACTTGACTTCTAATTTTCTTCTGTACTCCAGCCTTCTGCGTGAGCTTATGAAGTAGTAAAGGATTTCTTAACCATGAAGAATCAGTTTATTGGCTTCTGTAATACATCTCTTTCCAATGCCAGCAGAAGGTATTTATTGCTGTAGTTATAATGGCTGTATGAGAGCAGTTTATTCAATTGGCTACATGGCAAATCTGGAAACCAGAGGTTTATATCTGGGAAGGGAAAGGTAATTTTATAGTAAAACAAGGCTAATGATGATTACAGGCTGAGAGAGTTGGAGTTGTTTAGCCTAGAGAAGAGAAAGGTCTAGGGCGACCCTAAAGCAGCCTTCCAGTGCTTAAAAGGGGTCTACAGGAAGGATGGGGAGGGACTCTTTTATCAGAGAGTGTAGTGATAGGACGAGGGGTAATTTAGATTAGATATTGGGAAAAAAAATTTACTGAGGGTGATGAGACATTGGAACAGATTGCCCAGAGAAGTTGTGGATACACTCTCCGCGGAATCATTCAAGGCCAGGTTGGATGGGGGACTTTGAGCAACCTGATCTAGTGGAAGGTGTCCTTGCCCATGGCAGTGGGGTTGAAATTAGATGATCTTTCAGGTCCCTTTTAACTCAAACCATTCTATGATTTTGTGATTTCTCCTGTTTGAGATTTCTCCAGAGCTGAGGAAACTACAGGAGAGTATGGAGACCTGCCAGGAGCCAGCAGCTGTCATAAGAGTGGATGACAAGGTATGTGCCCCCCAAGAGTAACGGCAGCCACCTTCACTCCCACAAAAGGCAACCCTAGGGAGTGTAAGAGACCCGGAGCACCTGTGAACAGGATGGTGAAACAGTGCATGGTGCATCAGCCAGGATATGGCCCAGCAGTTGACATAGCATTTCACACAGGGAGGATGTCTCTTCAAAGGATGGACATTCTACTGGTGGAGTGGACGGGCTTGTAGTACACATATTCCAGCAATCAAGCACTGTTCTGTGACCATCTGCATAGCTCAAGGGCATTCAGCTTTTTGATATATCCACTAACAACATCAAAACTGAGCAGTTTTCAATTAATGCTTTTTATTTTTCCTCTCAGATAAAGACAATATAAGATAGAGTTTGTTGGCAATGTGGGTTCTTAATATTAGCAAACTTCACTCCCAGAAGTCAAAAGGAAAAGTGCTTTTGGATATCATCTTCCAGACCAACGCAAGTGCTCCACATTATTACTGCAAAGAAACTTTATGACTGTCGCTCCACAAGGAGTGAGATTTTCAGTTGCTGTTATAGGATATTTCTGTCTTACAGAGGTAGGAAGTGGTACAAGATAATGGGACTCATTTGGCTCTTTTCATTTTTTTTTAGTTGTTTCAGGAAATATGTTTAGTAAAATAGCAACATAGAACCATTGAATAAACAAAATAGCAACATAAGCTGTTGAATAACTTCAGTCATAATTTTATATGGGAAATTATGTTTTTACTCAGAATCATATACAGAAGGAATTAGAGGTTGACCAAAAAACACAACAACAAACCCCCCTAAAAAAGCCCTACACACCAACGAAAAATGCAGTTTCCAATGTGATACCTTCTTCCAAAGGGAACCACTAACATTACTCCCATTCAAAAAAACCAAACAACAAATAAACAACCATGAAACAAAAACATAAGCACAAAACAACATGATTACCAACAAAAGTATTTCTTTTACATGAGAGCAATCTGGAATTTTATAAACAGTTAAGTAACCCTACCTAAAAGCATGTTGTGAAATTTTGAATGTGACAAATTAATTGATATTAAAATATTCAGTCTAAATCAACATTGCAGAGTGTAACAGTAATACCTATAGATTTTTAAATAACAGATAGAATGCTATAGTAGTCTAACTTCTTAATCCAATTGTAATAATATGTACGAATTCTAAAGCACCTTATGCTTTTTTCCTCCTGTAAGAGATTTTTTATGACTTACTACACTTTAAAAGAAAAATAAAATCAAACGAAAGCACATCACTCCTAAAGATTTGTCATTCTATTTTTTAATGATTTCCTATAACCCAGAAATGCATGCCAAATATACAGGCAGAAAGACAAAACTGCTATTGTAAAAGAAGAGTTTTGAGATTTTGATCAAAAGAAGTCATGTCTCTTATTTCTATGATTCTGTGGTGAAATCTGGGGTTCTACAACAGCAGGAAAAACACATGAGCTAATACAAATGCGAACATGTATGCCTAGCTCTAAAAGAGAAAGAATTTACAGAAAAAAAAGAACATCATTATTCAACAGCAGACATCTACAGTGCAGGAGCTAAAATTTCAGCAAAAGCTTTTTTTTTAAATTTCAGTCCTACTGTTTAAATTGTCTAAGGTCATAAATGAAGTATTCTTCAATGATCAGATTTAAGAAGGTGAAAGTGTTCATTAAAATAGAAGCAAAAAGCTGTTCCAATGAATTTCTTTTTATATCTAGTTACGGAGGAAGGAATATCATACAGCCGAATCTCTGTCATTGAGTTTAATAAAGCAACAGTCTTCACATGTTTCTTTCCTTCTCTTTCACTTGTTCATCTTCCCAGAAAAAAAAAAAAAATATCCGCATAATCACAACAAATATATAGAAAAACATCTATCAGAAAACATTTTGACAAGACATCTAAACTAGACATAACTGATATCTCATGGTCTCTCTGTATACCTGTATATTTCATAATTCTAAATGATAAAATGTCATTGTGTATATTGTGCAAGACTATCCCTGTGTATAGAATAGTATATATAAAAAAATACATCATAACTTATTAAAACACAGTATAGTAAAAACTATAAGAAATAATACTTTAAATCATTTTATGGGAAACAATGTTCTTATATTGTTTTGGGATTTTAAAAATGTCCACAATTAATGTTTGCCATAAAATAACCCAAATATTTCAAACAGCCTTTATCCAATTATTTATAAACATGAAGAGGAGATGGTGTGGGACCTCTCACACTCTATGATCATTATTAATCTGTTGAAATAATTTTCATATGAAAATGTTTTTCAATAATAGATTTCTATGAGTTTATTTTCTTATTAACTTATTGTGAAAAATATGTTCTGTTCTCCAAAACTTTGCAAGTGATCCTTCTTTCCTATCTCAATGTCTAACATGAAAATGTCTGCCAAGGAAAAGAGAAATTATATTTATTGTTTAATTTGAGATTATACTAATAACATGAGAAGTTAAAATATATATTTTCTTGTCCAATAAAATCTGGAAAGAAACTTTTTTTTTTCCCCTTCAACATTACTAGCCTGGAGACAAGGATAAATTAGCAGACACAAACTGCCATAGTTAGCTTGTCCTATTACCCAAAGCTTTTGAAAATACTTCATCTGTCTCTACCTATAATGTACTATTCTTGTCTTTTCTGTAGAATAAAAACAGAATGTGTTAGAAAGTGTGTTTACTAACATGATTTTAAAAATGATTTCTCAGCTAGGACAGGGAAAAGTTCAACACTTTTAAAAACATGTCAGTAACTTGTGCCCAATGCTAAAAGATTTTCTCTTAAGAAAGTACAAAGTATCATTAAGAGCATCTCCAGAAATAGGGTCATTTTGGCATATCAGCTATTAACCTTAGAAGGGGACCTACAGGAAAGCAGAAGAAGGACTGTTTACAAAGGCCTGTAGTGACAGGATGACGGGCAGTGGTTTTAAATTAGAGAAGAGCAGATTTAGATGATGTTAGGAATAAGTTCTTTACCATGAGGGTAATGAAACACTGAATAGGTTGCCCAGGGAGGTAGTTGAGGCTCCATCCCTGGAGATATTCAAGGTGAGGCTTGACAAGGCTCTGAGCAACCTGATCTAGTTGAGGATGTCCCTGCTTACTGCAGGGGGGTTGGGCTAGATGACCTTCAGAGGTCCCTTCCAACATAAACCATCCTATGACTGTATGAAAATCAGGCGTATTTCTTAATAAAACAAATACTAAGTGTGGTAACCTATCCTTACACCCATCTGGAGAACAAGTGAGGAAAAGAGTGCACACTGTTAAAAGAATTGCTGCAGGACTAGTAGTAGTTCAAGAACTTGCAGATGCTGTTTTGTCTGCTAGGAGCAGCAGGAGTTCTGATGACAGACCAAACCCTGAAACCCTCAAAATACCATAATGTAAAATAAGAAATGATCAAATACTATTTTAAAATAATCTAAAAAACAGAAGAAATGATGCTTCTTTGCCCCTTTAAATCTGAAAAGGGATATGGTAAAACACTCTTCTTAGATGTTGAACCTTAAACATTGCCATTGTTGAAGGTCGTCACTCTTCATGACTAAAATTATTCCCTTTTTAAAAGGAAGCAATTAATAATAATTGTAAGAAATAAAAATAAGAAAAACCCCTTTAATCCCATTATCCACAGGCACTGTTGTCTTAGGAAATAGGCTAGAACACGCCATTCAAACCATTTCACTTTCTCATGAAATGGCTTAATATTACTTAATTTAGACAGAAGCTTTTATTCCTGAACATGTCATTCGAGCATAAAAATATTTATCATATTGAAAACACAATTTCTAGTGAAGCCCACAGAGGAAGAGCCACAGAGAAGATAATAGAAGGAGGGATATGCAAAGAGAAAAAGAATAAGTAAATAAAATAAAAATATATTGGTTTATCCTGTGGTCTTGAACCCAAATTACTAAAAGACAAATAAAGAACTATGAAATCCTTTTGAATTTGTTGATGAACTTAATTTTTGTTAACTTTTTAATGTCTTGAATTCATGCCAGTGCAGAACAGGAACTCCTGACATGTCTGCAAGATGGAACAACTTTCTTGCCCAAGTCTAACCAAGGGAACATGAGCTATGAGCCAAGTCAGATTTACTGAATTCTCCTGGACACAAGCTACGTACTTTCTGTCCAGACTCCACCAGAATTTAGCTTTCTCAATATGGAAGTACTGATAATTTGCTGCAGTTAGCTTTTGCATGTTGCTGGCATATGGAATGCAGTTTCGGCAAATATTAAAGAATAAATAACAAAGTTGAAATATATTACAAAAACTGGAACAGCTGTAGAAAAAAACAAGTATTTTGTCAACTATATCCTTCCAAAAAAGCTGTTAAGTAGTTGAGAAAAATTTCTCCCCGTTTTCTTCTGGAGTCTGTAAAACAAATAAAAAGAAACAAAGAAACAAGAAAAATTTTGCTTTGTGATGTGTATTGACCTGTAATAATATAAAACCTGATGATTTTTAGTGTTTAGTTCTGTCTATTATTCATATCAAACTTAACTGGTGTAAATGGCAAGTTTTGTGTTGGCAAATACAAAACACACTGATACAACAATTCATGTAATCTTGTTTCAATTTTTAAAAGCATTTTCTGCAAATGTCAGTAATGACAGAAGTGTACTTGCATTCTCAGGGCTGTTTACATGAAAAAGAATAAAATAAAATAAAATAAAATAAAATAAAATAAAATAAAATAAAATAAAATAAAATAAAATAAAATAAAATAAAATAAAATAAAGGATGTTGGAAATAGCCAACTTATTTAGAAGTGTTTACACAAGATATGTCATTTTGTCAGTATTTTAAAATGTCAACTATCATGCAAACAAGTCTGAAGCAGTATTCTAGCACTTTATTAGAAGAGCAGTAAAAGAGAGACATCTCATATTGAAGAACGAGACATTGCTGCTTGCCTACAAACATGGTAAGAGTTGCAGAATTGAGTACGTCATATATGACTGAGGTAAGTTACCCTACCTACCATTCCAAAATCTGGTCTCTTTTAATATTTCAGTTATGCACTTTTCAACACAAACACCATTAACAGACACTTCATTGGCCATGAACATTGGCAACAGGAAGTAAATCTCATAGAAAAATGCATGTTTATTATCAGAAATGACCAAATTCATCAATCATCAATTGAGAAAAAGGTATTTTAGACTTATCTTGAGCAAGTGACCCTCCTGATAAACTCCGAATTTCACATCAAACACACCTATCAGACCACTACTGAAAAATTACTAGAAAAAGTAACAACTTTGAAAATGTTCTCACTATATGTGACTGTGGTAGCAGTGAAAAATATGCTGTCTGGAACTAAAATAGCGTGTTATACTGTGGTTGAGTTTAGGAAAACTTCTTTAAGGAAAGTACACCATCTCACCTCTGCAGACTTACCATAAGGTCAGAATGTACTGTTGAGGCTAATCAGGGAAATGCGACCCTTGGGCTCACAACGATAATGCCAACTACATGAAAGGATACGATTTTAACACTGTACACGACATCACCATATCAAGCTGTCGGCTTTCGATTTGAGAACTCAACAAGACTGTAGAGCACCGAAGGGAGGACACTTAAGTGTCCACAGCATAGAAAACAAGATTCATAACTGTCAAGGTTTAGGGTGAGGACCACCCACTAGACCTATAACAGAGACTCTCTGTTAACTCTCCTCCCTCCCCTAAGGGGAAGAGAAAGGGAATACGGGAGAAAGACTTGAGAATTAGAAAAGAAAACATGTTTAATGAAAATAATAATAATAAAAT
>VWZK01011039.1:0-55112 GCA_013396935.1 Baryphthengus martii
TTCCTGGGAAAGGCCAGACATCGTCTGCTCATGGGAAGCAGATAATGAAGTCTTGTTTTGCTTCGCTTTGGGTGCGCACAGTTGCTTTTTGCTATTAAACTGCCTTTATCATACCCCACAGGCTCTTCCCATCTTATTCTCTCCCTCCTTGTTGTTCTGAGGGAAGTAGGGGGAGTGATAGAGGGACTTGGTGGGTACCTGGCTTTGAGCCAAGGTCAACCCATCACAGAGTGGCAGAAACTCAGTATATTTAATGATCTCATTTTTGAGTTTATAGCATATTTTACAAAGACCCTCTCCTATCACCTTACCCATCTGAGGCTGGAATGTGTCTCCTTGTCACTCAGTACCTAGCACCTCAGATTTCCTATCTTCCCAGTTCACTTATCAACTTCTGTACTGATTAATGCCACACAATCGAGCATGTTCTAAATGTATAGAAAATACACATTTCTTCCACTATTCTATCTAGCATAAAAGAAAATAGGAAAAAAGAGAACATAGGGACTGGTTAAGCAAGAGCTAATAGAAACAAGGATGGAATCTACCCAATATACTTTATCCACTAAGGAGTTTCAACATATTCTGTATCTTTTCATTAGTCACAAGCTATTTGTAGGTATTACCAACCTATCCAAGAGTGTGTAAGAGCTTTTCGAGTGTAGGTTAGCTTTTAGTTAACTGTATAAGGTTTTGATTTTGAATTCTATGCTTTAAAGTATATTTTATCATAGGACTGAACATGAGCTAATTTTATCTTGGCGTTTACTGGAATGCTGTATTTTTTTTGAAAATTGAGGTTTCCTGAAATGTGGTTTGTTTTGCAAATTTCAAAAGTGTAGAAGGCCACATTCTTGATCTTCTTTTTGAGAACCAGATCTTATCAAAGTTGTGTTTTTCTACCATAAAATTCCCACATGTGTAGAAAAATACCTTATTTCATGAAAACATTTCTACTAAGCATGTTTTAAATACATTTTAATGTAGACATTTACATTCTTGCACATTCATTTTGCATTTCTAATAGATCTTGTCAGGCAGAAGTAATCTATAAATATCATGTATTGTAGAAGCTGCATTTAGCTTCTGAATAGCTCTGACTCAGCACAGACTATATAAAGCCAATGGCTGTTGAAAGTGGGTTGGTTTCTTTGATTGACTGAGGCAGTAAAATATGCCAAAATAAACACAAACTCTACTGGCACTACTAAATAGTTTTCTGATTGTATTTGTCTCAAAAGTAACTAAACACTCTTCAGTTTTGCTTGATGAATTATTTGGGTTGACTTCTGCATCCTTAAGTAGGAACACTTCCGTATTTGTTTTTTGCCGTACAATTGGATTTTTTGGTGTCATATCACTTTATGTATAATGAGGGTCATAGCTAATACAGGGGAAAAAAGCATCCCCAGAGATTTAAACTGAAAAGACTCTAAACTTTTTACGAATGTGGGAAAAATCTCTTAACTGAAATGACGTCTGACGTGCTCACCAACTTTTATTATTCCACTATTTTTATTTCGTTCCACAAATTCAGACCAAATATGTTTTGTCCTTTTCTAGAAAAGGAGGAGATGATCCTTCTTTTATCTGACTGAGTTTCCAGGACGCAAATCAAGAAGGACTAATGATCATCTTGTGGTCTGTAGCTGATACACCAGTATTTGATATGCTTGGTGTTATTTAACTTTCTCCAATACCACACAGCTGGATCGGTTGTGTTTTAGCAATCACCCTGAAATCGCTATTTGCAAAATTATAACACCCTTGGCCAGGACAATGAATAACACTCTCATTTCTTCAGTCCCTGCTTTGTCCAGGTTAAAAGTAATTTGTTGGTCTCCATCATACATGCCTTTTGATATATTGCCCTTTGATGTACGATGGGAATATGGCAGTATATGTATACATACTCTTCTCTGCAATTTAGAGAAGTTGTAGAAGTCCAAAATAAGTTCCTCAGCTCCCTGCATTGTAAGCGAGCAGGTAGTGACAGCACAGGGTAGAAATGGGATCCATCTAAGATGGGCAGCAGTGTTGGCTTTCACTACGTGTTCCTAAAGCTTTCTCAATGCAAGATGTTCAAAAGGCTGATTCATTTGCTGGAGATTAACTGTGATCCTAAGGTAGAACATTACTAGCCTGTTACTATAAGAATTTTATATGCTCAGGCAGGCTCCTGATATCTTTGCATTGCCATCAACAAAGCCACTGTTTAATATTTGTATTTATCTGTTCTGTGCTTCTGAATCCCACGTCTTTGTAGTGCCTCAACTCAGTTCTTTTCAGACAAAAACAGAAGAGAGAATTGTTTAGAGAGTTTCTACTAAGGGCAAGCTGCAGATTTCACACTCACCGCTGGAGTCTTAAGGCAGCGGAGAGAAGGTTATTTAAACAGAGCAGTTAAAGACAATCAGTCCTTGTGACTTAGTGACTGCACGACACGAGTTTGCTTTGAGATGTTCATCCCAGAGC
The DNA here is from genome assembly GCA_013396935.1 of Baryphthengus martii. Taxonomy (NCBI): domain Eukaryota; kingdom Metazoa; phylum Chordata; class Aves; order Coraciiformes; family Momotidae; genus Baryphthengus; species Baryphthengus martii. Next base: position 2,476 of record VWZK01011039.1, read on the forward strand.
CAGGGCCCACTGAGTTCCATACTATTGTCCATCTCGCTGTAAGCTGACGAGTTTCTGACAAAAATTATAGGATGTGTTGCTTACAATAGCAGAGAGGTTGACTCAAAAATCTAGGAGGTCTGTTGCAGTCCTTTGTTTCTACAGAAAACCAAAGTGTCGAGTTCAGAAATTGGCTCAATTTCTGTCGAAGGAATGCCGAAAGACTCTGTGAAGCTGCAGTGTTTGCTCGGGGGGCTTGAGGGCATACATAGGATGTTAGTGCCACGTGGAAGACATTGAGAAGTCATCTCTGATTTTGTGTGAGTGACCTGCAAAGGACTTATGCTGAGATCCCTGCAAAAGTAACAGAGTGCAAAAAAAAAAAAATCTGTTGAAAATAACCACTTAGCAATTATTTATAAAATACAACTATTGCAGCTGGTGTTTTCAGTGTTTACGTGCTACAGGTCATGTTTTATTTTTTAAGAAGTTCTATCATTTTTATCTCAAAAAAAATAATTAAAAATGGCATTATGCTCTGCAGATAAGTAAAAAAATTAAACCTGGTCTCAGGAAAGATAATTGTACCTAGAATTATGCATTTTCCATCTCCATCTCTCCTAAGACAGTAACAGAAAATGTCACTGGAAATGACAGAAACATTAAGATTATGCAAAATTCAATTGTCAATGTGTTATTTAATAAGAGGGAGGAAAACATTTCCTGTAGATTTTGAAGATTTGTTACAGCATATTTGTTAATACTGTCAGCCTGTACAATTGGAGGTCAAAATCTGTATTTCACATACTCTTAAAGTTTCACAGAAGTCTATTTTTAACTATTTATATTTGACTTTGCATTGAATATTTTCATTAATACCTAATATGAATGCACATGCAAAACCTGTAAATTACAGTTAACTGGGAGTGGTTTCAAATATTTTGGAGAATAAGATGAGAAAACCTGTGTGGGAGAATACTGTGTAGTGATTGTTAAAGAGAAAAATTCACACCTATTCCAGCTGCTGGCTGCAGATGCTTATATAGAGCAAATGTTATTCCAGAAGATTTTACTCTATACTTTGCTTTCACAAGCAATAAGATTTACTTTTTTTTTTAATCCTGAGACTTTGCCTTTTTTTTTTTTTTCCGGCAAAACCTGAAGGGCAGGAAAGAGGAAAATCCATACGTGGTATTGTCTCAGAACTCTCTGTTCTCCTACTTTACTGCATAGATTGTGAGTAGCACAAACAGAAGACAAAAGTGTTTTCCAAACACTTTTAACAGGCGAGATTTCTGAAAGATTCAACATATTATAGGAAAATAATGAATATAAGACGGGCCCCTATGGCAATCTAACTATCATAGAAAATTCACACAGCTCTGTGTGTTATGCTCAGTATTCAGTATTATTAGGTATGTGAGAAAAGCCAGGTGAATTTGGCTCTCATTGTTGCTGACACTAACAGGACACGACCACAAAACAGCGAGAAAGAATTGAAAAAAAAAAAAAAAAAAGAAAAAGTGTAATTTCTGATTAGACATAAACATATAATTAAATCTTCCATTAAGATACAAAGATAATGAATATATCGTATGTAGTAGGAAATGGGGGGGGAAATGTGACATTCAGGTGAGGATTTTGCAGTACATAAATCATACAGACAGTATTTCAGAAGACATTTATCCAGCTGATCATGAAGCAAATAGATAAATCACTAAGGAAACAACACATGACAATGAGCCTTATTGTTCCTCACAGAGGTTCTCATGTATTATTTTCCATTATTTTGTTGGAACAATCCCCTAAACTTGTAAGACAATAAGAACATTCCAGTTGAACCAGATGGAAAAACCAGATTCCTACCCACGGTATTCATAGGACAGATACTGCAACATCATCACAGCACACACACAGTTTTGTACCTAAGGCTGTGACATCCTCTAGGTTAGCATGGCTAAGTTTATGGCCTTTGAAGTCAAAAAAGGCAGCTATTTTTTAAGTGGTTAAAATGGTTGTAGTAGTTCTACATATTAGAAGTGGACAAGCGTTGCATGTTACAGTAACTGAAGCACGTGCAGTCTTAAATTTGCAGTATGAAATTTTGACGTGGAAGTACTGCAGACTCTTAGCATCAAGAATAGGTGTTGTTCAATAATATGCCCCGTGTATTTTTCCTCCGTCTTGTTTACAAACTGCTAGGACCATCTTGTAGAAAACTCCGTTCTCTCCGTTCTCCTACCTAATATGTAACTTTTTATTCCTCAGTTTCCCCCTCTGTGAGGGGTGGGACAATTAATATCTACCTTTCTTTCCAGAGGCCAGAAGTACCTGTGAGACACAGGAACAATTATGGATCAATTCCTTTGAAATCATTTGACAAATGAGTCTTTGTGAACAGTTAACAGCTCAAATTGCTTTGGCTTGGCACATATGGCAGCCGGGATGTTTCTGTTCCCTGATGAGCTTGACTCCTTGAAGCAGGACTGGCATGAATGCTCCATTATTACTAACTCGAGATACATTCCATATTAACCCAGAAGTCAGTCTTTGGGCAAACATGACTTTCTGCAGAATTAAACAGTGGTAAACTAAGGACAGTTGAAGTCCTACTATACCCCTTTCAGAACTTCAAAGCCTTTCTTGCTGTGTTTCCCAAGCATTACTCAGGGTTTGCACAAACACACAATGAAGAAATGGACACAAGTTATCTTAGCACACTTTTGCATCTTAACATGCATATTGCAAATAAAAAACCAAAAGATTTTAAACTTTAAATAATGCACTGCCATCCAGCTTCAGTGGTTTTTATCCCTTAGAAACCATTTCCTTCAGCTTAAAACCAAGGGAATTTGTCTTTTCTCACTTGCCAAAGCCACAGTACAGAGCAACCATCAGAAAGTAATTAACACTGTCTGTCTTTTCTGATTAAGTTAAACAGATGTGAGGTATATGTCTAGGGTAGAGGTTGAACTTTCAAAATGAACTTCATTTAAAACAGTAGAGTTGGGATCTTTCACCACAATCATTTATTAATAGTTTTCCTCGTTCGATTTTATCTTAACGCTACAGCAAATGCAGTTACCCTCTTGTCATGATCTTTGTCTTATCCATTCAGAATTTTTAAATAACAAGGAAAAAGAATGATCATAAATCCAAAATTTAAAAGGAACAACAGTTTAAGTCAGATATCAGTGAAAAGTCTGTGCACCTCATTTATAGGTGCGAGACCTGTAAGCACTACCCACTTGTGTACGTTACATCTGCTGAGAGTACCACCTCTGAACTGGGTTACAAAATCTCCCTAATGAGTAATTTCTGAATGCACGGTACTGTGGCAACAATCCGTGTCACATTTTTAACTGCCTCCACAGGACAGAAGACAAAATGTTTTCACATGGGCTGAGTCTCTGCTGCGTCTCCAGTTCATCAGCAGGCACATCAGTCTGACCCAACCGCCTGTCTCAGGATCAGTCACTGACATTGTCTTGCAAATAAAGCACCTGAGCAGTCAGTCAGGGTTACTCAGTTCCACTCAAACATTTAAACACACTTTTTGTCTGATACTGTGATGGAAAGATGAAGGTAATTGTGGAAAGCAGAAGTATTTACGTACCTCATTGTAGTGTATACTATTTGAACAGATGGGAAACTTAACAGCACTAAAGACTGCAGTGACTTTATTGTCGTATGTTTGAAGTGTAATTTAACATTTCAGCGTAGACATCCGCTAAGTTATTGTAACATGGTAGCTGCTATGAGCTATGGTTCATTTTAACTTTTGAGAATGCCAAGCCTGCTTCTGCATGTGATAAATGGTCTAAAGTGTTTTCCAGAAATGGTTTGCTTCAAGGTTATATTTTTTGCTAAGTGACTTGAGTTGGCAGTTAATTGCAAGGGGTTTGCCCGAGGAGTGTAAGGTAAAGAGGGAAATCATGTCAGTAAAGGACTTTCCCCTTACCTACAGGACACGGATAACATCCATGCTGTTACACTTGCTCTGGGTGTCCTTTGCAGGAGTACGGATCCATGGTGCACACGTGTAGAAAACCACTTACACAGTGACTAGACTTTCAGAGTTTCACCAGCACTGTTCCGCCCCAGCAACAGCTATTTCCCAGTCTTAACGTAACAGCTTGTCGGGCGTGCTGGGTGTGCCGGAGAAGGCTTGTGGCCAAAGACCTGGCTGGTCTCCAGCAGTTCCTGTCTCCAGCAGCTTTCTAACCGCATTTCCTTGCCAACAAATTTCTTATGCCATCACATTGAGAGGAGGGAAGGAAGGCAAGGCTGTGCTGCAGGCCATTAGAAGCAGGTGTGGCCCTGGAGTGTAACAGTCATCGTTTAGAGAATCTTACAGTTTCTTCTAAGCAATTCTGGGAACCCGTGGGGACCCCACCTGTTCGAAGGGAAAACAATAGTGGCTTTACAATAGTTTTGCCCCTTTATCTTCTGCTTAGGTGTGCGAAATGCAGTCTGTGAATCTGAGGGTTCTTAGGTGTTTATGAGACACGGTGTATTCTGGATACATCCAACTAAGCTGTTTATCTCCATGGGAATTTTTTTAAAAACAGCAGGAAAACAGGGAGAGAACTTGGTTATTTAATTTGTGCCCTGATGAATATGGGAGGAAAGGTTATGCTTAAAAACTTTCATAAATGGAGATAATTTGAAAATCAGATCCCTTTATGATTCAATAACCTTTCAGAGTTGTCATGTTTACACAACCAAACCCACAGAAAGAGGCCAGAAGAAGCCATCATAAGAAGTTACTTAGATTTTTTCAAAGTTTTTGTCGATGTTACATATTCTGTTTACTTTAGAAGCTGATAAACTCCAAATTTTTTGTTAAGTATGCTTTTTTTTTTTATATATCCCATGTTACCATGATCCAACCAGCTGTGGTAAGTGGTAACCGTTGTTCTTAATCTTGAGAGACATAAACTTGGAACTGAAGGAACAGAATTCTATTATCTGTACTTTGGTGAGACATGAAATATAACCCAAATCCTTTTATTCAACTAACCTGGCTTACTTTAAAACAATGAAGTCTCTTGTCTTCAGCCAGTTCTGTGGAAAAAAATAGTTACTTAAAGTAAGGTTGATATTTTTCTGAAAGCTGTGAAGTGACTATCCTAATATTCAGTTCAAGGAACTGTAGGTGAAGAGGCTTCAGCTAAGCAGTACAGGGCCGTTCGTGTCTTGTAGACAATGTAATCGTAATACTTCACAGTGCTCCTTAAGGACTAAAAACTGTAGCTCCTCTGGATTTCTCCCACTGACTTGCAATACAGTAAGGAGGCAGCACATTTAAATGCTGCCAGTCTCCTTGCCAGAACATTAATAAATAGATCTCTGAGCAGAATTCACATTATACTTTGCTGTGTTACAGTTTCCTAGTTATATTTTATCTCAGACGCAGTTCAACACCTTTTCTGAGTCCTCTCAGCTGTCTAAGTTCAAGTCTTCTGGGCCTCTAGTTTCTTGATCTGCCCTCAGATAACCAGTATTCTGATGTCAACGTGAGCTGCTGGTACCTTTCTGTCACTGTATTGAAATCTCTCTCCTGCAAGACACTGTGCGCACATTTTGTTGGCTCTGTGACTTCTAGGATCTGTGTTTGGATTGGACTCTACCTTTATTTTACCAATTAATCATTTTCAGATTCTGTCAAAGAGCTTTAAACACGAGGCAGTTACTGGCAACTGAGAAATACCAACCTTCCCTTGCATCTCAATTTCCAGAAATCACCATTCTGCTTGGACCTCAGTAAGCAGCACAGGGCGCGTTTCCCTTTCTTTAAGTAGCTGCAAGTGAAAGCCTGAAAAGTTGTCTTTCTTCTGCTCAAAGCAAGATTTATTTGCACGGGGAGTGGTGAAGGCACCAAAGGGAACCATAATGGCTATTTGTGACAGAAATAACTTTGGCAATAGAGGAAGGGTGAAAGGATCAATTCTAAAAGGCAGAAGCTGTATTGTAGAGGGTGGAGAGCAGAAGGGGCATGTGCAAGTGGCCTGTGGGAGTGTCAGAATGCAAGCTCATTTTAAAAAGTCCAAATATATATTGCGCAGAGAGGAATACTAAACTCTAATGCTTTTCTTCTATGTCCAAATGAACATTTTTAGTAAAAAGAAAAGGCATTGCTAGAATTTAAGTACCTTGTGGAAGCAGGAAAGTTGTGGGATGGTATCTTAGAGTCCCAGGGACACTGAGAACTACAGAGGATAGTTTTGATTTGAGAGCAAGCCTGGTTATTTAGCTAAAGTCTTTTACTTCAAATTTTTCTTGGAGCCCTCAATAGCTGAACTTGTTCACCCAGGCGTAATACATCACAAGGAAGATTGGGCTTCACTCTACAAATCAAACAGCTTTACAGCCTTACAAGCTCTAATTTTGCAAGGCAGTTAGTTCGAGGTTATGCTTTGCTGTCACACTGGAAAAATGGCTATTAAACGTTGGCTCTAAGATCTTAAGCTTTAAGAAATCGATTCTTACACATTACGCTTACATGTAGTGTGCAGGTAGGTTTGAAGATGGCGAGTTAAATCCATACGCTACTCTTCCAACACATGGGCATGTAGTGGATCCCTGAATCTTGTAGTTAAGAAACTTGTAGCTTAGTTTAGTGCTCAGTTAGATGACTCACACTCATGCAGCTACCACTGAATCAAACCCTAAGTTTGGAGGGAAAGCAAATATTGAGGTACCACCCCTGGGACTCAGCAGCTTCTGGATTATTTCAAGACGTAGGTTAGAAGGAGGCAAATGCAGTTCACCACTGACAATGTAAGATGGCTCTTGGGAACGTGCACTAAGTGGGAACGTATCCAGATGTTGGACTCCCAGATGTGTGAGTCATTGTGGAATAATCATCCAATCAATCAATTTGTGTAAAAGCAGGAATGAAAAGGCAAACAGTGCAGAAATGGGAGTTGGAAATTGAAATTCAGTGGTCTGTAAGGCGCAGAGATGGTTCTGTCAGTGTGCGGGACACTGGCTATATCATGTCTGGGAGGCTCTAGGGAAGAAAGTCAGTGTTACAAGAGAGGGAAAGGAAGTCAAAATTTAGCTTCTCGCCTGTGTGTTGATGTGTAACAACAGTAAACAGAAACGAGATGTGCAACACATGGACAACCGCCTGTCCAACTTGCTGAAAATCAGTTCTTTTCTTTGTTTACAAACCGTGCCACACAATCACCATAGATTAATTTAGAAATTTAGATTTAGAAATCTCCACTTCCTTTCTGTATTTTTATAATTGATTTTTTTCTGATTTGTGTTTTCTTAACCCATTGCAGTCACATTCAATATGACATAAATAAAAATACGTGTAGTTTAAAGGATTTATAATCAAAAGTGCATTAAGGAAAAACGCTATGATACTTTCCTTGACCTAACTTTTACACAGAAGGTTTTTAATTTTGACATGACTAGACAGATACCAAATGCCAAATGGTTTTAGCTAACATCAATACACAATTAGCAGTCTTTGTAATTAATCAGGGCAGAAAATTGGAGACAAGGGCCTAACACAGGCTTCTCTCAGTCTTAATGTCCACTCTGCAAAAGTATAAACTTTTTCCTTACTCTTTGGACAATTTTCAAAATGGCTCCTGCACAATTCAAAGATGACAATTACTATTGTTGCCGTTCATTCAAAGACCTGTCAGTCTTTGAAACTCTGTCATTATTTATGTTCAAAGGCAGGAAATACTAATGAGGTTTGATGTCACCAGTCTCCATGAGACTACTTGCATATAACTCTCCTCACAAGAAAAACTCCCATCTTGTGCTTGTGAAATACAAACTGAGAGGTAAACCATGAGAAAACAGTAGCTGAGAGGTGATATCCTGAAGCAGTCCTAACATTGTGGTAAAGGTAGTCCAATAAAATGCTCAGCCCAGTTGTATCATTGCAGCCTACTTTGGGATTTATGTGATTTTAGGTCTTTGATGTGCCATTTCGAGCTCATGGAATAGAAACACACATTCTGTTTCAGAAATATTTTGGAGTCCTGGTATGATTTCAGTTTAAGTGTTTTTTATTTCTCCTGGTACAAAGTATGAAACAAAGGCTATATTTCGTCTTCTTACCTCTCATGAAATTAATTAAAAGACAACAGAGTTCAGTCACCAAAACCTAAGATGTTTATTACTTGAAAATTTAGTTGGAATTTTAAAAAATATGCTTGCAGTGAATTACTGCATTCATAGCTGAACTATCTTGCTGTGCAGGTTTTTGTGTGAGAGAATTGTAGAAGGTTTTCAGAGTTCAAGTTTTTTACTGATTTTCCCTTGATATTTCTTGTAGTCTTTCAGAATGACTCACTTATCACTTATTATCATTAAATGATTTAGCATTTAACATTCTGACTGCTAATGTTTCCTAGTCCAATCAAAAAGGTCATAGAACAATACATTACTAAAAAGTCCAGCATAATTAGGATACTTGCAATGTAAATTACGGCTACTTGGGTTGAAATGAAACGTGCTTAGCTTGTTGTTCATGTAGCGGTCGTTACACATTTCTGAATTTCATCTTTTAAAATGTGGATTTAGTGTGTTTTCAGTTTAATAGCTGAAGGATTTTCCATGTGGCTAGTCCTATTGCACAGATTTGGCTTTAAGCCGGGATCAGAAGCAAACCCATAATCACTTATAAGAATTAATTACAGCTTTAGTGCATAAGCTAACTTTAAAAGATACAGGCAAATCTGTACTCATCAAATAGTGATTTTTTTTTTCAAGCTTCTTTCTTGATTGTCTTTGTTGTGGGAAAGTATGAGAGACATTTCAGGAATGACAACCTGATTGCAAAGATAAGTACCAGAAAAGATTTGATCATGTCATTGATATTGATGGGAAAATATAACTTGGGTTTTCATGGAGATTGACTTGATGGGCAAGCTAAAGTGCATGTGTAAGGATTATTCTTGTCAGTGGGAAACACTAAGTCTGGTCATTACAGTTAGCTCATTTACAGTACAAAGAGGCAAGTGAACATTGGTAAATCTTTGGTCCTTGCTGAACAGAACTGAATGTTTTCAGTCAAATTGCCTTCCTAGCTGTAAAATATCCGAACTATCAGATAAGAGCAGTGATTAGTGACTGCAGAATGTTACAAATCCAACTGTATCTTGGGCACTAAGGAACCATTGGGATAGTCTGTCCCAAATCGTGAAACTACCATAGAAATGATCATATTGAATCATATGATTCCTTTTTTCAAAGTTAGTGAGGAAGTTAATGACTTTGGTTTATAACGGTACACAGAAGAAAAAAATAACTCATGGGAAAAATGCGAACGTAAACTTCTGGTTTTCTTTACATGAAGAACTGAAGAAAATTGTTCTAAGTGGCCACTGCTCTGAGAGGTGAAGCAGAGACTGTACTGCCCATGCTGAAAGGTTCCAGTACTTTTAAACCATCTTTGAAATCTCCAACTATGGTCCTTGCTGAGGGCTAGGGAGACTCTCACTCCAAAAATCCAGTCTCGAGAAAGCTTCACCAGTTACACCAAGCACTGCTTTCCTAAGATTTCCTTGTATCTATCCAGTCAGTGCTGCCAGTTGATGCCCAGGCTCTGAAACAATCACTCCTAGCTTTTTTCCTTCTGGAATGGAGTCGGATGATGGATTTATGCTTAGTTGTCGTAGTCTGCAATAAGGGAGTGTTCATCTCTCAGGACCCCAGAGAGCTCTTTATGTTCTTATGCAACTCAAAAGAAGAAGAATGAGGGAAAGAATCTGAACCATCAGCCATCTCTTAACATTCAGATTTGAGTCATGTCCCAACAAGGTGCAGCCCTGTTTTGTTTACACCATGCTCTCAAGGCAATTCTTTCTGCTTAATCAATTGCAGAGTCACATTTCTGTTTCACATGGGATGTTACTACTGATTTTATTACAGCTCAGAAACATGCAATGATTTATGCTATTAATATGGCCCCACTGGGAAGGGCATTCTGTACTGCTTGGTGTGTGTCATAAAAGCTGCAGTCCCCAGTGAATGCTCCATTTGTTATCATTAATTATCCAGTAATGACAGAACAATAGTGGTGGCTTAGTGCTCAAAACAGAAATATTTTTAATCTTTTCCAATATAATAAAACCTGGGAAGTTCCTCAGTTCCGTGCAAAGTTAGGTCTTCAAAACTGACCGGAACTTCCAGAGCCCATGGGTGTGCAGAAATTTTGAAACCAGAGCTTGGAAAAGGAACCTCAGTGTACTGCTTGGGCCTGGTTATGTAGTTTCGTCTTCAGCCAGAACACTAATTCAAGTCTGTGTATAAGACTTGTGAGAGATATATACTTGAACTATTCCCTAATAGAGACAAAGAAGTCAACACAGTACTAGTTGTTTCTGTTGTACAAGTAACTAATTTCTGAACTGTCTTGGTTTAGCAGGCTGTTTAGTATAGGTGTACCCAGCTTTAATCACAGGAGAGTTCCTGTTCACTGGTCAACCGCAGGGGGTGACAAACTAGTGCAGAGGATTTTACTGCCTCTGTGCTCCTGCAAGTGCATTTCTACTCATGATTATAAAGAGTAATGTCTAAAGATCAAAGTAAGAAGGTAATTTTCAACCTTGTAGTGCCCTACAGTGGAGTCAATTACATGAATAATTCAATATATCACAGGCATGCATTGTAAAAGCCAGGCAGAGGAAGTACCTTTGTGATAACAGCCCTGGGTCCCTGTGTCTCTTTGCCCAAAGTGCACTAGGACTCGGAGCTTTTACTTTGTTATTTTAAATCAGTGTTCTTTTTGAAGTTTTCCCCACAGTTTTATCCTATAGATTACAGGAACAATGGTACCTGTGTTGCACTATATTATAGCAGCACTTTGAAGGGGTAAGCAAACAGCTGAGGAGTTATGTCTAAGAAGCCATCAGAAGCAGATTGAATTTGGCAGTCAACAGCCACCCCATCTTCTCCAAGGTTTCCTTGTGCTCCTTTGCCTGCACTGAAAACCAAGCAGCTCAACAGCTTCTGATCACATTCCTGGGGATTCTTTCAGATTCATCAGTAACCTAGAAAAGGCAAGAGGGAATCTGCGCTGACTCCGTAGTTGTGAAAATAGATAAGAACCTTTACCTTATGAAGACCTCTCCTACCTGTGTAAGATAAAGAAAAGGATTATATATATATTCACTTCAGTTCCTCCTCTACCTTCATTTTAATCCTCAGTACTGATTGTACTGTCTGTAGTAGAAATGTAGTATCAAAGCAATAGAGTGCTATGGCACAAGGGGAAAAAAAAAAAAAGTAAAATCATGAAGTTGTTCCTTTCTCTACTTTACCCTGACTTTTGAGATCTTGGATGCTATTGACAGGCAGACACAATATGTAGTCAGCTGCACCTTCTCTCCAAGAAGAGGTGGATGAGCATGCTCTTCAATTAACAAAAGGGCTGGCCCAGGAAATTTCTTAGTAATAATAAAAAACTCTCACAAGCAAGGAAACATTTTTTTTCTCCATCAGAATATATTAATTTAAAACATGTTGTAGGGTGTGTCTCACATGCTCTAATGGGTATGTCAGACACATGACATTATTTAGTCTTACACAGCACAAGGCATCATCTTCAAATCAACGTGTTGGACGGCCCATATTTTTGCCTGACATGTAACAGATGCCATTTTCTTATATAAATCTTCAGATGAGATTGTTAAGCTACAAGAATAGGCACAATAGTGAACACAATATTAGAATGTGCTTTGCAAGAAAAGCTGTTTGTTCCCAGAAGAGAAAGAGTCTGAACTATATTAATTCTAATGCAGTTGTAGGCAACTCCATCAAGCAGTGCTCTCAAAGTGTCGTCCATCTCTTTAAAAGAAGCCGAGGCAGGTGATGACATTGACTTGAAGTGCTGGTTTATCTCCCTGGTCAAACTAAAGAAGCAGAAGTAACGGTTTTTCCTTTCATCCTCCCTACCAGCTGCATCTTTATAAAGCTAGCCACAAGTCTTTGAACATAATCTTCTTCCTTTTCTCTTGGCATGTGCAAGAAAACTCCAGTTGCTCATAATCAGGAGCCAAATCTTCCAATTTAAGTACAGGAACAATATACAGAATAAACCTTTCAAACAGGAATGGTGTGAGCATGGAAGGAGCAGAGCATTAGGAGCAGTCAGCATGCTAGACCTCAGGCTGCAGCGGGCTGAAGGGGAAATCAAACTACTCTGGGCAGTAGCTGTTCCTAAGGAAGCCAAGGAGATGGCAGTAGTTTAGTAGAGGGATTAAATGTTGCTCTTGAAACATGGAAAGTGACTGATTTGGTATTCTAATGATATCAAGACAACACTAGATCAGTGAAGAAGTGAAGCATTAGCTGGGCTGATGGAGATGAGCACTAGTGTTCATGGTGCTGAAGAGATTGATCAAAAGCCTTTTAAGCCTAGATTTTGTGAGGCCACCTCATTGACCTCAGCTGGGCAGCAGGAGCGATACTGGAACAAAAATTGATCGCTGCTGCTTTTTAAAACTATTTTACCTAAAGTCATCCCCAAAACAAAGGTTGGGTCTTTAATCAGCTTTCATTAATGAGACTGATTTCCTCTTTTTTTTTTTTGTTTTTTTTTTTTCCCCTTTCTTCTTCTACCTCTTTTTGTCTTTACACACATTGCCTCAGGCACTTGCATGTTCACTAATTTTTCAATGTTCATAAAGCAAAAGCCATACATAACCTATGAGGTAGTACATACGCATTCATCTGTTTTTCCAAGGTGAAGTAAAGACCTTTTCCGAAATGATGAAGAATCTTTGTGCTGTACTGATAGCTATCACACGTGGCACAGACACTCAACTGTACTCACAGTTAGAGTGTACTCCCAGTAACTTTGTCAGACACAGATTCAGTGGTGACACTAAAGAGGAGAAAGAATGAGACAGGGTGTGTCTAGGATGTTCTCTAAGATGGAAAAGGAAGGAAAAGCAAAGATAATGAAGGGAAAAACTAAGAAAGAGTAAAGAGAGAGGAAAATGCTAATAGAAGAAGCATAAAGAAAGCAAACTGTCATGTAGAAGTTGTTTGTACCTTTCATCCTTTTTAAAGAAACTGCTAAATATTGTTCACAAAGAGTATGAACACAGCACTATATACTGTACACGTCATACAATAAGCTTTTAAAAGTCCATTTCAAGCCCTTGCTAAAACAAGTTTAGCAGTCTACAGACAAGAATGCTTTTAATATTGCAACACTCACAGCCGTTTTATAGGTCTTGTGGCTTGGATCTCATTCTTGATGGGGGTTACCCTTTATTTTTTATCCAGAGTGTTTACATCTTTGTGGTGTCAGCAGTACAGACTCATCTTTATAAGACCAGCAACAACAAAAAAAACAGCAATAAACCTCTGCAATGTGTTCTCAGTATGTCTATAAATCTGAAATATTTAAATGTAAAACAGTCCTTTTCTTTGAAAACTGTGAATTGAAACTCACAAAAGGATTGATTGCAATATTTCTATCCAAGACGATCTGAACAAGGATGAGGCTAATACTTTTCTTTGAATGTAACCTTTAAATTAAGGGGCACTGTGAGAAAAAAAGCACTCGGTATTTTATTAAAGGAATTGCTTGTGGTTTGTCACTACGGGACTGAAGCCAAAAATGTCCTTACAGAAAAAAGTACAGTTCACTGATAAAATTATATAACCTGTGTATTATAAAGACACAGTAAAAAGTTTGGCTGTTTAGATGAAAAAACTAAATAGGCACAGGTAGATCTCTCTTCTGTGTTTATAGTCATCATTTTAAATGTAATGTTATTCAGGCAGGTGAACAGAGATTCCTGTAAGCAATCTGTAAGTAGATGGGGAGATTTTGTACAACTGGACATCTGTGCTGTATTTCTTTGATGAACTGAGATTTTAATCTCCTCTTTCGATAAATGATAATATTTTCATAACAATGCAATCCCCAAAGAATGAAAGCTTCATTGTGTTAAGCACCTTTAGAGTGTTCAGCACTTTCTAGAGTCAAATAGTTTCTGCCAAACAGAGATCTTACTGAAAGGATGGGACCTGAGACAGAGTGATAAATAGATAACTTGGGTTTGAAAGGCAGGAGAAAGAAAGACCCATACAAAGGAAACTACAAAGCCAGGTGGATTTAAATAAATGAACAGCTTCAGACTGCAACAATCTAGAGTGACCAGAGAAGAGGTAGAATTACCTGGGTTGTCATTCTCTTCTTATCAACAAAGTGCTGAACCTAACAAAGAAGGAAATGAATTAATATGGAGATTGAAAGAAACAAAAGAGATTTTGATAAAGAAAGAATCCTTCAAAAGATTCAAGGTCAAAACGTGTGTTTTAATTTAAGAGTGGTAGCAGCCCCTCGTGTATATTTGCCCTCACATCTCTGTGTCACTACTCGAGTGCCATGAATTCCCTTCTGATGAGTGTATGTTTTGGGAAATTCACCACACAGTAAAGCTATTCTTTCTAATACAACTCTACTTCAGACAATCCTTTCATGAGTGAGAATACATTACATCATCTCTTCTGTGAGGCATATATCATAGCTTGTGTGTACCTGCCTTCCCAGAAATACTCTTATTTCCAGTGCAAGAGTCAGGTACAAAAAGTCTCTATTCAGCTGTCTCCTCTGAACACCAGCATTTTTTACCTCATCTGCTTAACACGCTAATTGTTCAGTCAAGATACAGCTTAGTCACTTGTTCTCAGTCATGGTTTTCACAGCACCTGGTAGAGATTTTGACAACAAAACAGGACATGCAGATTCAAATTTTCCTCGCTTTACTTGAGGTAACCACATCACAGGTACGAGTTAGGCCTGTAGCACATACATAGGCAGCCTGTATGGATAACTAATAGACATCTTCAGAGGTCAAGTCAGCCCACCGAAGATCTGGATGCGGGCCACCGTGGTGTTCCAGTTTTCAAGAATTTTTTACAACAACAGCTTCAAAATATCAGCTCAGAATTCATAAGCTGCACATAGACAGATTCCACAAATAGTCACACAAGGCCAACCCACACACCCAAATGGATACTTCCCAGCTGCTGGAGTGAGTGGGGTCCCCTGCTGCTATCTCTGTCTGTCTTAGCAGCTGGGAAGGAGTTTTGTGCTGCTTCAAGGGCAGTTGGTCCTTTTTTTCCACGTTAGGATGTAAAGAATGAGAGATTCCTAGAACATTCTCAATGTCTGAGAAGGGTCCCCAGCTGCCAATACTGCAAGAAGACAGTAGGTCTTACTTGTCACATGAAAAACCATCCCTGACCTTGTGTTGTATAGTTCTGCTTTCATTTGATTTAACAGAGACAAAAGAAAAAGGAAAATGGAAGGGGAAAGAAGTGTTAATGTTGAAAATAACTGCTGATGGTACTGTAGGGGAGCCAGCATCTAAGTTCAAGCATCCTAACAAATGGATTGAATTGAAGAAACAATTTTTGTGACTATCATGGGTCAAATTGTGGAAAAACACGTTAGTAGATGTGTTTATGCCGTCATAATCATTTATGTAAATCACTGCATGTTATTACAAGAGCATTACATTTGCACTGAAGTTGTTAGAAAACCGCTTCAGAAATTAATCTGGTTATTCTTAATAGCACTTACGACTTTTTGCAACCACTTTCACATTAGTCATCTTAGAAATACAAATATTTCTAATTACCAAAATGTCAATAAAAGTAAAAGAAATCACATATTAGGCTAGCAGCTGGAAGTGTGCTTTTCTCTCAGCTCTGAGCTGTGTTGCTACATTAGTTTTCAGAATGATTGCACCTAGTAGTTTGCCAGGAGATTTGCTCTACATACAGTTGAACAAGTGCTTCTGTACTCTAGAAAACAAGAAATGACAGGAATATGTTGTAAAAATGTATCCTCTCTGTTGGGAGGTTTTTTATTACACATACATTTAGCCCAAATAGTTTTAAACTTACATTTCCACCAAGGCTCATCTTTGCTTTAACAAGTGGTTTTTATTAACTGGAATGATGGAGTTTTCATTTTGAACTGAAATCTCTTTTCTTGTTTTCAAAAGGGCATGTATCTGAAGGCTTATTTTTAAAGCTGAAATGCAATATGTTGAAAAAGCAATTGTGAACTCCTTTTCTGTAATTGAAAAAATACATGAGTTAGGCTTTAAAGTGTGAAGAATGATACAGCTACTATCTGTGCTGACTCAGGGCAACTTGCTTCCATGCTGGTATGACCTTCAAGAGGAGTTAGAAAAACCACTTGAGGAGAAGAGAATTTCTGTCTAAAAATGTGAATCAAAACTTTTCATCGCTGCATGCAAAATATCAAGTGTGATACGTGTGGCCATTTTGATCTTAACATCGCTTTTGTCTAATATTGCCGATATAGTCTGACTACATCGGGATCTTAAAAGAATACTTTTTTTTTAATAGTTGGAAATTATGCAGTAATAAATTCTTCTCAAAAAAGTAATGAGAAGCAAGTGTCATTGCAACTCTGCTACTCTAACACAGTGCATTTTTTATTGTATCTGGCTCTGTGTTAGCGATACCCAGATCCAAGTGTATAATTCTTTTCTCTATGTCTAAGTAGTACTTAGGGATCAGAACGGCAATAATGATCTGAATGGTTATAAGAATAAGCAAAACATTTTTATTGGTCAAACAAGAACTTTGATCGTTTTTTAAAGACATATAATCCACACTGATTATGTTCAGCGGATTAATGTAGCTTTATGTTCCAGAATTGTCCCTGCAGGTCCCCAGGTCAGCCAAGAATACAATCTAGACAGATTTGCCAGTCTGAAATGGTCTGGAGTGAACTCCCTACCCATGCTCAACTTAACTTGAGTTCAGTTGGTCAAAGTCAACCATTTCACTAATGTGCAGTTTACAGAAGAAATGTGAAAAAATTTACACAAAATGTATAGTTTTGAGTAGCATGTTTGTCCAGTAAGTGGTTATATATTTTGACAAGTTACATAGGTTATCTGTAGAATTTTTACTGACAGGATAAATGATTTAATCTTATTAAATGAGTAAGATGATGTATCAGTGAGCGTTGCTGGCAAATATACTTAAAAATAGACATCTAATTGATGACTGCCAGTATGTTATACCAGAGATACTGGAGAAAAGGGATAGGGCTGCTGCGTTAGGTATTGTGGCAATTCCCAAAACATCTTTTCACATATGGCAGTGTGTGGTCTGTGTCCCATGGTGTAATAGTATGTAAGGTATGTTATATGGGCACTTACTTGTCTACAAGTCTACAGTTGCCCTGATCCAACACCACACTTGAAGAGCTCTGTGTGTGGAAGGCAGAAGATCTGCTGGTCAGCTGCAGATCATTTATAACTACCCTCAGAGATAACAGTGATCATAATTTGGGATTGCTTCTTTGTATTTTACATTTGCTAGTATTTTACCTGACCTTTAAAGTGACTGTTCTTTTCCACTGAGCCCTCTTAGCACTCTTTATGTAGTTCCTCGCACCATTTACTTAATGTGCTACCTGCTGATTAACGTGATTCCCGTCTGCCATGCCTATATCTGTTTGTTTCTTCAGGGAATTAAGAAAGCCACCGAAAGGCTAGAACAAGCTCTCTGACTGTTCCCTTTCACAGTCTCCTGGTTTACATGGGTCATTACTTTCTTTCACAGATATTTTGGCACATCTCTTATCTTTATATGCTGGAAAAGTGGGATATTGAAATTCCTTCCTAGACTCTTCGCCACTAGTGTCCATTGTTGTTGGACTTTACAAGTTCCAAAGAAGGAAAACCAAAAAAGATCACATTACATGTGTACTCCAGAAACAACACAAACTTTTGTGACACTTTTGTGACCAGGACCCCAAATGATTCCTCCAAGTAAGCAATAAGGAAGGATATCATCATCATCATGCTGTATCCAAGGCCACACCATCTGTTTCCTCAGATTCATGCTCCATAATCTACTAATCAAGATCAATTTACATTATCGTTTTGCTATAGTGTCTGAACAGCTGGATGAAAGACATAATGCATCCCTGCCAAACCCCTTTTTCCTGATGTTGGACCAATTTGCTTTGTAGTACCTTTTATTTTGGCTGCTGTTTGCTGCTTGTAATTGGAAATCGACAAAGTCAGTTCTCTAAAGAAATATTAGGAATGCCCCGTTCCAACAGACTAACAAGCTACATTAAAGCTGTATAAAGCAGTTTTTTATACTCAGTAGCTAAAGAGCAGTATCACTTGCTGGGTAAGGTTTGTACTTTTTCACTGATTTCTCTGCAAGTGAATGGTGCTGTTATATTTCATACCTGAAGTTATGCAAATAATATAAACTTCATTCTGTAAAAATGTACACAAAAAATAGGGATTTTTCCATAGTCCACTTCTCTGAAAATGTTCCTGCAATTGTCTTTTGTCTACCCACTGGTTTCATTCCTATGTCCTGTCAGCTACTCCCCCCCAGCACAAGCTATGTGTCCTGATGGCAATTTCCAAACTATTGCCCCTCCATTTTTGAAGGCTCACCAATGATGTGACAACAGTGCCCACCTTCCCATGCTCCTTTTTTTAGGTTTTCGTTAAACTGTAAATACCTTTGTGCTGTCCGCTGGGCTTCTACTTCCCCATGGGAGGAGCATTACAAAACTTTCGGTGGCAGGTTGGGAACAGAGAACTTCATAATGTCCTAATAATCTGGAATCTATATTATTACCTGATACTGCTGCGCAGTGGCCAGTGCGGGCAGCATCATCAGAAGTGGGTGGTTCAGTGCCTCTCATCCTAAACTACTGTCTTGTTCATATGTTGTTGCTCCATGGGGGTCAGAGGCTAGAAGGATGTGAAGGCCTGCCATGATGATGCCTTGCAACCTTCCAGGAAACCCTGTGATTTAAGACAGCGAGAATTTCCATACACTTGATCGAAAAGAAATGCAACTCTTGAACTTTCTTTCTTCTACTTGACCATCCTTGTTCATAACTCAGTCTAGAAGTGCGGGCTCAGATGATACAGGCATATTTTCTTTCCTCAGTTCAGGTGGAACAATCTGAAGCCACCTGAAGTCAGTAGCGCAGAAGCAATAGCGCAGACTTTGGACTGCACAGGAGTGTGATGGCTGCTTACAGAAACAGAGAATGTCTCCAAGACCTGTATCATTTCGGATCAGAACTGCTTTTATTAGTGATAAGTGCAGGGTTGCCAGACAAAAAAAACAAAAGTGATTCACTTGGATGGTGGGGAGAACTACAGCTCTTCTGTAATGAATTCATTATTAACACAGCGAGAGACAGAACCAGGCAGTTTCAAATTCACAAATCGTCTGTCTTTTTACTAATATCTATGTTTTTTGGCACCCCAAGAGCAGGCCCCGTTCCCCTGGAGAGGCTCTTTCATAGTGCCCAATAATGCATCTGTTATTATGAGAAGGATGTTGAGAGTTTTGAATACAGCAGCTCAACTGAAGCAGCTGTTGCTTCAGAATCAGCAAAAGCAGAAAAAAATACGTTTAAAATTTTTAAATCTATGCTCCCATGTGGTCTGTTTCTCAGCCCAAAAAGGGGCCTTTGCATTGCAGCTGCCACCTGTCTGCAATGGGGGAAGCTTTAGAAAGGGTTTTCCTGGAGCTGCACTTGGCTGCTCATTTCAGGCCACAGCCAAAGCCAACTGTTAAAATCTATTGTAAAGAGTAAATTCAGCTATTCCTCCCGGCTTAGATTTCTCATGACCCTGATGTTCCACAGGGGCTGGCAGTTAGAGTGAGTGACATGGTAACTCTTGGCCAATGAAAAGCCCAGCAAACTCCAGAAACAAATATAATTACCTGGCTGATGATAGGCAGTTGATTCAGAGTGCCACAGGAAACAGCAATTACGATTTCACAGAAAAAATGAGGTGTTGGTAACCACAGCAGAGGTCCGTATATCAGCCAGGTAACGACCCTCACCCTGAGATGGGAACTGTTGTAGGCGTCCGTCAGGTTTCTCACGGGGTGAGAGGGGCTGTCTGATTAAATATGATAGCAACACGGAGGCCACTTACCATCTTGCTTGAAAGGATGCCAGGAGAGAATCCTATGGCTAAGCTGTGTGTGTATATCTTTCAAAGACTGTACTTTGTTATATACAACCCAACTGCCGTATTATCTGCCTACCGCTGTTTTTTCTGAGTGGCAGATTTAGATTAGATTCTGCCTGCCTCTTCAACCCACTTTCTCTTGTTAAGTAGCACCACAGTTTTAGTGAGTACAGCTAACTCAGCTGTGACTTTTAAGGAGCGGTGAAAATCTGTTCTATAGGAAGTCTTGTTTTTAAAGCTGTTTCATATAAGATTTTATATCTAACTTCTTTAAGTAGGGAGTGGAAAAACTGAACTGTAATTCATGCAATAGTTCCCTTCCTCTGTGTTTTGAAAGTGTAAATCAAAGGTAGGATTTATACAAATAAAAGCCAGCAAATGCCCATTAACACAGAGAGTGTTGGAATTCTGGATTTGCCACACTGATGTGCAGAGACCGATGAGAGTCATATATATTTTAATGCGTTTCTAGAATTCAGGAGCAAGCATCCTGTCCCTATTGCATATTATTTTGTTTATCTTCCTTGACTTCTCCAATTAGCACACATGGCTATACTTGAAGTTATGGCTTTTACATACCCGTGTGGCTTTATAATGACACAAATTGCAGCTCGAAAGAAAAGTAAGGGAAAGGAAAATTTATAGTTCAGCCCAATACTCTATGCCAAAATCTAAAAATGGTTTAAGACAGCTTCTTAAATAATCATACTTCAAACAGCGTGCTCAAGTCCTTAGGCCAGAAATGTTAAGCATTTTTGTACTTCCCTAAACTCTGGAAATAAATTTGGGTTTTAAAAAAAAAAAAAATCAAAAAAAAAATCAGACAATTATTGGAGAATATGCTGGACAATTTTCATCCAGTCTCAGAGCTGCCAATTCTCACAATATTGGGATTTAAAAAAAATAATTCCAGCTCCTAGAGCATGAATTACAGTAGATTCCTAGTTCTTATTTGATTTTTTTTAAAGGTAACTTCCTTGTTCTTCTAACTGTGGAAAGAAAAACATAAATGCGAACCCTTAAGGCTAAAAAAGTCAAAAGCCAATTTCATAGTACTATTCTAAAACTATGATGGTTAAGGTTAACCCCTTTGTTTTGGAGACCTAACTCATGATGGTACAGTTGTGCCAATACCGTTGTCTAATTTAAGACGATAGGTACTCTTTTGGAATCAACACTGCTAAATAAAATACTGTAATATTCATCTTATGTGCAGAGGTAGTGCTCAAACAGAAGTCTTTTTACTGCAGATTCTAATGGCATATATGAGAAGAAAATTGAACCTGTATAATTCTTTATGAAATACATATAATTTCTTGTGATTGGCCTCAAAATAGTATTTTTTAAAATCCTCTAAACAGGTCAGAGGATTACTATCCCGGAAGATATTACAAGAAAAAATATCCATGATGGTTTAAGACCTAGTGCCCACTGCAAGGGCTTGAGTTAGATTTCTAGTCGAACATCCTGTGTCAGTACAGACAAATTGTAGAGCATTAAAGTACAAGACATTTTTATATCTCAAATGAGATATAGGAGTGTAATTATGTTAGCAGTAGGAGTCAGACAGAGACTTAGTGGAGATTATTTCATTATTATTATGAATTTAGATTGAGGCATGATTAACTATGGGAGATGTGTATTAGCTGTGAAAGAAATGTATATTAGGAAGTTTTCTGGAGTCAATGGGGTTGCACAGGCTGTGTTCCAGACAGATTGGCAATATGTAGTTTCTAGAACTAACTGATGTCTGAAGGTTCAGGTAGATAGCTGATACCTGGTGTATCACTTGGTTATATCCACACTTAAGTGTGTCACAACCACACTAACATTTCAGGAGAGTCTTGGAGAAAGTTGGTCTTAATACTGCAGACAAAAATACTCCAAGGTTTGGGGCCAATTCTTGAGCACTGGTAGTAGGATTTCTCTTTGAGTATTACATCTCTAGCATAGAGTTGGGTGCTGTGTTACTCTGCACAGCCCCTTGCTCCTCTTGCAGACCAACCACCCGCTCATCTCTGGGCCCAGGAGAAGCCAGCTGGCTGCTGCGGCAATGCCTGCCGTCTGAGTAGCTAATCTCAGTCTTTTCTGAACAAAATGTTATAGGCCAGGTGGAAGTACGCACTGCTCTATGACTGGCTTCTGAAACAGCTGGAGTTGCTACACTATTTTCTTTTTATTGACACGCCATTTATCAACTATCTCATTTTGCCAGGGAGTAGGCTGTGCTCGTGATTCTACAAAGACATAAAGAAGTAGTAAAGCATGAAGTACAGATCTGTGCATAGGAGAATGATGCTGTTCTGCAAAAAGGAAATCCAGACTGATACTGACTGCTGGCAAAGTTTGTGCATGAATTACTTAACTTACACACTCATTGATATGGAGAAGATAACTGGGAATAAGTATGATCCCATAATTTCAGCTGTTTATTCTCCCTTATTAGTCTCAACTCTTCCATGATAATCCACTGTTTCTTTTTCTTCCTCTACCCTTCTAATACTAGTCTATGTTAACACCATGTATTTATGCATTTGAAACACAGGTTCTAAGGTGTTACGTAGCTCTGGCTCTCCACTTACTCTGCTTATTATATTTCTTTTACACATGTGTATGTGCACACGAATATACACACATACATGTAAATATTTACAAATACATAAATACGTACGTCTGTATATATATGTCTAAATATATATGTATGCATATATGCTTTTATTTGCTGTGTGGTTAAGTCAAAAGTACCTGGATACATACCTATATAGTTTTTGCCTTTTATTCACACATCTTTCCTTAAAAAGGGGACATACAGAGACATATGTTTATGTATGCACAAACACTAAGAACTGTGCAAAATGAAGTACCGTAATTTTAAAAATAAGCTGTAGAAAATCAAACTACTGTCCTAGATATTTTTCTATAACTTACAAGTACATTTCTGCAAAAAAAAATCCATTTTCCATTACTGTATAGGTTTATACGTAGGCTTAAGTCAATAAACCGTGGGTAATCTCATTATGATCAGTGGATTGCTACCAAGATTTAGTTAAATATGAAACTAAGTCTTTCTAGAATTAGGAATATATATTAATTATAAAGAACAGGCATTTACTCGAATGGATGTGCAGCATACTGAGAACATTTGATCACACTGCAGCAAATTTTGGTCTTTTCTTCTATGTGGCTTTCAAACCCACTGAAAATGGCCTTGTAGTCAAAACCCTGATGCGACTCTAATGTATTGTAGAATCATTCATTTTAGGTAAAACTGAGGGCTGGGAAGGTTGTTTTGTATTGCTTTTTGCCCTAAGGATTGTCTAGGACTTAATCAGACTTGCTGGTTTATTTCCATATCAAAGTTAAGTAGTAAATATTTTATTAACAGATGTCTGCATCAAAAACTTCCATTTGGAGACCAGCCCTCAATACAAAGTCTTACTACCAAATAAGAGCGGCTCCTGTACTGCAATTATAATTTTCATTGTTCTCAGACAGGAACCCACTGCTGCCCCACTTAGGAAGGTCCTTACATATTTCCTCCAAGGAATAATTGCAAAATAATCAGAGCACATCTTGATGGAGCTCAGGGTTGAAAACTTGCAAATCACTTCTGCTATAACTTTCCGTCAGTGGCTGATTTATGATATGACCTGCTGCTCTAATGACACCAGGATCCTAATTTGTAATCACCCATGCAGTAGAACTGGGACACACCATTATGGAAAAACAAAAAAAAAGCACTTTCAAGTGAGTTGATTAAATGTGCTGAAGGAGAGTGTAGCATAGACAGTCCCTCAAATAGCGCAGAATAGGGTGTTACCAGCCAGCATGCGGAAGAACTCTTTGTGTTCCAGTAAAAACTGAACATGACATAAAAATTCAGCTACAAAATATTAACAGTTTCTTTTTTATGCTGGTCATTTTGATGAGTGCAAGATCTAGCAGAACCCTGATACCGTGGGGTAGTTTATTTTACTCATTTTAGCACCTTACTGCACCTTTGCACGTACTATACACTAGAGTACAGCAGTGGGTTTGGGAGGCTGTCTAAACCAGGCTTCCAGATTAATTCCTTTTTGGAAGCATATTTCCTCTTCAAAAGCAAGCATATGGAGTGAAGCAGCATCCCCTGAAGAGAAGAAAAACCATGGAGTCACCTCAGAAACTACATTGGCCAGCTGACTGATTTATTTCATGCTCCTGAACAGAAGCTGATTTCATTCTCTGTGAATGGAGATTGTTTCAATATAATTATCCTCTCTAGAGCTTTAAACAAACCTACTTTAAATATTTTAAGTGATGTGGCTTTTATCACTTCCTTTGGACAATATTTTCATTGTCTAATAGATCTCACTCTGAATTTTCTTTTGATATCCTGACTAAATTACTTAACCACATATCATTATCTCTTATTCTACTTAAAGTTCCTTATAACAAGCCCCGTCATTTGCTTTTGCCAGGATCTGCTGCTTCAAATGTTTCAGTAGAGATCATATAGCTAAAATCTTTCATCAGAGAAGGCATTCTCAGAGGTATTAAAGCATTTAGCATCAAAAAAATATATATTTCACAGATAATCTCAGTTTCTAAGCCTATAAAGTAAAACTTAATTCAATTATAAGGACCCTATCATTTCTAATTAATGCAACATTGAAGATTGATCTAATGATAAGGGAGATATGCTCCTCTGGTAGCACTGTGAATTGGGACAGCCGATGGGAAAACCTCCTGCTGAATATTGAAACATTTGTC
Organism: Baryphthengus martii; assembly: GCA_013396935.1. Taxonomy (NCBI): domain Eukaryota; kingdom Metazoa; phylum Chordata; class Aves; order Coraciiformes; family Momotidae; genus Baryphthengus; species Baryphthengus martii. Next base: position 27,219 of record VWZK01011039.1, read on the forward strand.
ACCAGGTGCCACCATTTGTCACCAAGTGCCACTGTTTGTCTACAAGCACTGTTCATCTCCTGCAGCTGTGGGCAGAAGCAGGTCTCTCTCTGTTCTGACAGTCATCAGGATTCACGATTGCTCTGTTCCATGGCCATGGGATGTTCTAAAAACAATCCTGCTTTCTTGATGAAAAGGCTGGATGAGCCAAGAGGCCTGACTGGTGGAAAAGGGAGGGAGCAAGGAAACTGCAGGGTTAGATTTGGGCACTTCCTAAGCAGAAGGCAGGTGGGTCTTAACTGCATTGGCCAGGTGAAGCCTTGGGAATATCAGATATGAGTGGAAAGAAGAAAACACTGATGACAGCTCATTGAAAATGGATACATCAGCTTTTACACTGGAGTAGTTACATTCAGGTTTGCTGATTAATTTATGGCTGCTTGACCGAAACCCCCAATATGCATATCCACCCTTATTAGCCACATGCCATTGACAGATGGCTTTTTACATGGGCTCTCATTAGATAAACCACAGTTTGAATCCCTTGAACTTAAAGCAACCGTATAATTTGCATTTTTGTCAAGTTCAGTTTGCAGTAAATGTTGGAATCTTCTCGGTCTCTTTAATCTTTTTGTAATGCATTTAGCTGAATATTTTACTTCTGTTCTCAGCAAGAAAGGTACTGTTTAGGCCCAACCTGAGTGCCAGTCGGAAGACTGTAAGATGGAGTAAGCAGGTGTTGCTCACTTACATTAGATCTTCATGTTTACTTCCCTGTAAATTCTCCTTGCCACATGGCTTACAGAATTATTCCTACTGAAGCTTTTTTTTTCGCTGAAATCCTGCAATGGAAAGCAATACGTTGGCACGTACAGATGTAGTGAATGTAGTAAATGTTTTTAGTGCTGGATATTTGGTAAAACAAAGGACTGTAATATAAAGGCAGGCCCCCAAGTCCCAGCTCTCAGCTAAACTAATCTATCTTATCTATGCTTCAGCAGTTGTGGGCTGATTGTGAGAGATGCATTTAGGAGCTTGTCACATAATCATATGGGATGGTAAAAGAATTCCTGACATACTTTCCTGCCCATGGCATGGTAACATCTGCAGTAGAAAATAATTTCAAGTGAGTTTCAGTCATGCTTTCTACAAATTCTTCTTTTAAAGCTTCCTGCAAAGAAGAAGAAGAAGAAAAAAATAATGCCCCAGATGCAACATGATTTCTGTTTCTGTCCCCTCTCAAAGTAGTAGGATATTTGCGGAGGAGAAATGTAAATTACCTGAGATAAACACCAGTTTTAAGACAAAGTCCTGCCAGGTGCTGTCCTGCCAAGTGCTGAAGGGATGAAAAGTGGACATAGCAAAACCATGAATTTGGTCTTTGAAAAGAACTGATTTGAGATATTCTCTGTAGATGTAGAAAATGCTGAACGAAATCACTCGACTATGTATTTATAAGCAGAGATGAGCTTATTCCTTCCTTTTATTCTGCTCGGACAACTCCTGTAGCACTTTACTGTTGAATACTTCCTTATGACCACTTTACCTTTACACTAAATCAGTTGCACATCTTGTTCAAGAAATTATCTTGAGGGCATGTGGCTAAAATGGTTAAATTACTCACTGTAAGAAATGACTGATTTCCTAAGGACTGAGCAGTTACACAGTGTCGTAGGCCAGGACATATGGCTGATGAGATTAGTGTGAGGAAATACACTTTTAGAGCAATATTTAAGGAGCTAAGACTGTGGAGCGGCCCATTTCTTTCTAGGCAGTTTCACCAGCTCACTTGCCAATAAGAATGAGTTCAGGTCTACCCTTTCTGATCCATTAAATGTAACATACAGGAATGTAAATAGCTCCAAATAACACAAAATAATAAAAGTAATGTTTTGAAGATGCTTGCTAGCTACTGAAAAAAATCAGAGAGTGCACTAATAGCTTAAGCCTTAGATTCTCGTTGATAAAATGAGCTTGCTCTAATTATAGTATGTACCACCACTGCAAGTCATGCGATTTCTTTGTCATGTATCCCTTGAAGCCCAAGTTCCTTCAGTTTTAAAGCCTCACATCTATTTTTCGGTCTTACAGTATTTGAACTAAACCACAGAATTAGTGTTTACCTTGAAAAGCTTTTATAATAGTGTGAATGAAGAATCTCTGATCAGTGTTAAAAGAATAACAGAGGATATAGCAGATTGGATTTCTACCTTGCATAGCAGGCAAGATTGTGAAGTTCAAAAGTCAGAGGACAGAGAGAGCTCCATGTATCATCTTTTAAGAAAGAATCTGATCATCGGGCGCTTGGCTCATGGTGGCTTTAACAGCTGGGGTTGGCAGAGGCATCGGCGTGGGGAGCGCGTACGTTACACAACCAGCACTTCTGTACATCTTTTCGCTGGGAGGTGCTCGTTTAGTGGTATTATTTTAATCATAGCAGCTACACGCGGAAGGTTGGCTGATGCCAGAATTCTGTGAAGTGTAAAAATGGGTCAAAGTACTTGTCTTCCTCTCTGTATATTCCCAGGGTGGAGGCGAGGAGGAGAGGATAAATAAATGCACACTTGTGCTCAGCAGTATAGAGCTAGCGTAGTCTCAGAGGAGGCAATGAGAGGCAGAGAGGGAGTGTGACCGCATGCTGTGCTGCTGTCCTAACCAACAGTCAAGTCAACTGGGGCAGGCAATACACAAAGCCTCTTTCTTTACTTGTTTCAGGTCTTTGTCATTGTAGTGCACCCCAATAAGCTCTCCTAGCCCTTGTGCTACTGTCCAACAGAATAGACTAACTCTATATTAGTTATTCAAATCAGATAGCCAGAGCAAGCTGTTTAGAATAGAAAGAAGACTGATAAAAGGAATGTCAAAATGATGCAGTCCTCATGCAAAATACGCCGACTTTGGGGGCCGAGTGTAAGATCCTGTCACGATAGATAGAACAAACAACAGAATTGTAAATAACGGACTAAAAGGACAAAGCTGACTACAAATAAAATCACAATAATGAAAGAAAGACTACTATAATTCTTCCTCTTGGCTTTTTTTCCACCTACTCTGCCACATGGAAGGAGAATTAATGTATGCACACCCTCCACGTTGCTCCAGCACTGGTCTGCCGTAGACAAAGCAGTTGCAATGCAGATCGTATATATTTTGCTTCTGCTGGCAGCCCCTCACATCCCATCAAAGGCTAATAAGGGATTTTGGATGCTCCGTCTCATTTGTTATCTTCCTGATGGCATTATCATTCCAGTCAGAAAGGCACTGAATTCAGCCCCCACTTACAGCCACGCTAGCAGGGAAGGCACATCCAGAATTACAGTCTCCCTGCAAGTTCTTCCTCCTGTTGCTGTCACCACAGCCATACACATCCATAGAGACTCTGTGTACTGTATTCTATTGAAAGAGTTGCATAAAAATTGATAGAGTAGCTATTTTTCTTTCCCAGTCCTTGCTGTAAGGGTGGCCTCAGCACACTGGGAAGTGCTCTCTCAGTTGTTTTACATGCTGCGCACACAGTCTGTGTTAAGTAGGCTTCAGTTGTCAGCATGAAAACACTTGGATTTACACATCACTAATGCTCCACTACAGTATATGGGCCTCTTCCTCTGATAGCTTCTGCAGAACAGTGCCCTGGAAGTGCACAATATGACCACTCACAGACTGGATCTGCCCACTGGAGATTTGCCATGCCAAGATTCAAGTGTTCTTTTTCAGCGCTGGCATCCAGCCTAACTGCACAGCAGGCTTTAAAATAGTGTAGAAATTGGTACTGGTCTTCCTAAGATGCCACACCCGTGAGATTATTTATTAAAAGATTTATATCTTGTTAATGATCTCAGAACCACCCAGGGGTGTTTTGCTTTAGAATCTGTACTTGTAAATTGGTGATTAGGAAGTAACACGAGGGATTTGTTCCAGTGAAGCGCTATTTTCTCTTTAATTAATACAGGAGTTGCAGGGGAAGACCCTCTTATCTCTGTCTCCTTAAGGGGAAAGTGAATCTTCATCCCAGTAAACTTCAAAACACAAGCACTGTTTGATCCATACCTGTAATTTTTGCAAGCGTAGGTAGTCCAAGTAGTTTGTTACTGGGATTTTTTGTTCCTTGTCGTCAAAGGTATGTGAGCTTCACAGATTTGGAGAAAATAGAGCTCTAGGGCAAAAAAAAGTGTCTGAGCAAAGAAAATGTTTCATAAGGATGAGACTAGCAGACCAGCCGAGGTGTCCTGCTGCTTTTGCACCCTACTCTCACTGTGAGGAAGGGAACTGTTAATTATGTCTTGAGGCTGGTTAGAGGAGATCACTGCTCTGTGGATCTTGCAGTAAGATAACCGCACGATCATTAGGCACCCTTCACAGCCTAAGACAGCAAGGAGGAGCGTGGCAAGTAGGCAACTTCAGGTCAAAGACATCAAGCAAAGTCCTAGATCAATGGAGGTTTATAAAAGATCAGACTCTGGCGAACAAAGGGCACTCTTGTGCATTTAACATGGTAGACGTTTATGAGAAATTAATCCCCTTGGGTGCAGCAGTGAATTTGGTTACTGAGGTCGTAGCTGGACCCTGCAACAGGTATGTGACATAGCACGCTCTAGGGCCATGTTCTTCCAAACTATTCGGATTAGGAACCTGGCAGGATCACAGAGGAACTCCCTTTGAAGACCTTGGCAAGACAGTAAATGTGTGCCAAGTTCTTCTCCCAGATAGAAATCTAATGAGAACTGTATCTATCTTCAGGTGCTTAGTTTACACAGGCTAAAATAAGCTTTTAGCCCTGAGAAGAGGTTGCTAAATAACTGACAGCTCAAAGAGATCTTTGAAGAGACATGTCATGACCACAGTAAAGGGGGCAGAGGATTCAAGCACTAAGACAAATCAGTGCTTGTGTAGTGAAATATGTCTGGTGAACTGTATGTTTGGCAGACGCTTCTGTGTAGTTAGTAAAAGTAAGTGATTGAAACCAAGGTTCTGGAGGTGGTAATGCTGTGTTCCGCATTTTCTGGGGATCCAGCTTGAACATCTAAGCTAATGTTTCTGGTGTGCAGATGTGGCAAGCTCTTCATTGTGTTGACATCTGTTCCAAGTGGAAATGTGCTATACATTGTAATTGCTTTAAAAAGTCAAGCCCTATGCTTCCTAAACTAGGCAACCAGAGCAAGATAGCACATTTGGCAATTATGGAAGACTCATGAGTCTGATGAGGTGCAGCAGGGAATGCAGCAGGTTATGCAATGAAGAATTGGAACAAAACAAACTAATAGCAGTAGCAAGTGTTGCCTGTTCCTGCATGAGGCATATGGCTCTATAATGAGAGTCTGTACCATCATACATATGTGCACACATGCCAAATTAAGCCTGCATAGGCAATTGCAAAGGAAACCTTCATTCTGGTACCTCCTGCTTGTTGAATCCTTACTTCACAAGCTTCATGTCCTTTTGTATATAGATTTTGGAAGACTTGACATCGTTACGTGCACCGCAGAACTCCCCAAAGCTAGGAGCTTGTTACGTTAGGCACTGTGCAAACCTATAAAAAGGGATGGTCCCAGACCAAAGACTTTATAATTTAAATATAACAAAGTACCTGATGGGTGAATACAAAAAGCGTGTGAGAGGTGTTGAAAGAAAAATATGTCTCTGACATATATTACAGCGATATCTCCTGTCCCATATCAAATCTAAAATACAGGATTTAATTAATAGGGGTGGAAGATGTTCACACATTTTTCAGCCTCAGTTTTCTACTGACATTGAACAGGTTAAAATCCTTTAATCTTCACAAGACAGCATCCCTTTCTACAGTCCTATTTTCTTTAATAAAAACTATTTGTATCATATTAAAAAAAAACAAATCACCTCCTACTAGTTCACTGGAAGCAGTCAGTAATGTACCATAGGGTGCCTACTACAGGAGGGCTCTGAGCCTGGAGCCACCCAAAAATTCAATAGAACTGTCCTACTAATAGCTTTGAAACCAAAGATTCTTGAGACCTTCTTAAGTTTCCCAAAGAAATCCTGTCATGCTTTTCCTGACCAACCAAAACAACAAAGTACAAGTCCGTACGAGTCAAAGAGCTGCAGGAAAACCTGGTGCAAGTTGAGAAACAGAAATTCCAATGTTGGTGGGCTTCAGAGCTGCACTATTGTGAACTCTGTGAAAATCTAACAAAGCAACCCCCTAACGTTCGTATAGGACATGTAAATAGAGAGCCATGTCTGCAGCGATTGGAGGGGGTTTCTTCTGTAGGGCTGCTATTGCTTTAACCAGATCACATGCACCACAAAGTAAAACATACCTTTATCTTCCCTTGGCCTTACCTCTTTCAGAATTAAGGGCAACATGGAGCTCAGCTTCAGGGAGGTGATGGACACAACTATATGCAGGCTGCTTTCTCATGTGTACTCGCTTTTGTTGGCAACAGGAGTAAAAATTAATTTAAATAGTTATTCTTCCTTTTCCCCTAATCCTTCCAACCCCAGCTTTATGTCTCTTCAGCAAAGGGTCAGTCTGTTAAAGCATGATTTCAAATGTGCACCCATAAAAAGAGAAGAGCAAAACCACACAGATCCTGGATGTCAAAATACACGTACCTGTAAACTGTGCCTTCCTCTTGTGTCAAAACACATACTCACTTGCTGGGGTCTGGTTATCCTGTACTGTTTGGTGGGATATCTTTGCATGGAAAGAGCTGATATAAAGCTGATACAAACCTCAGATATAGGCTGATGAACACCCCAGAGGAGTAAATAAAGGAACTAAGATCTTAATCATGTTCTTCTACAAGACAACTAAGGAGATGGAGCCTTGTTGAAGATCTTTAAAAAGAGAGTCATACTTAAAGAGTGTGACTTGGGAGGGGGCAGGCTGAATATCTCCAGATTCTCGTGGATCTTCTAGATGAGATCCACATGCTTTGCTTCTGCTTCCGTTATATCACTTGCTAGTCTCAGAACTCTACTTTCAAGCTGTTCCACGGTCTGGTGCCGTTCTGAAGACAAGTCCTGTTAGACTGTAACAGCACCTCATGGTGACCCGGGAAAGCTCAGGCCTGCAGCAGATTTGCCACACTGCAGAGGTTAGACAATTTGTACCCTGTGAACATGAAATAATAACAAAACTGAATGCATGTAAAATGCAGGAATTTCACTTCTCACAGAACGGAGCATTGCTTGAGGCTTGGTAACACCAAAGCCCTGGACGTGACCATGGTGGCTAATGTATTTATGCTCAGCAGTTCACCTCTGGAACAGCTTGAAAATGGAGGTATGTTAAGGCTTTTACACTGCTTTATTGCACCATCTCCCTCCGTAGAAACTTTCTCTCATGCTGAAATCCCCGAGTGGTCTGTAAGATAAATCGGCTGGGAAATATGTGTGGAAAAGTAACACTGCTACTGAAGCTTCTGCAAACACTGCAGGCGTGGGAAGTCATCCTCCCCCTGCACCTCTGCCTGGCACGGGCAGGAGATCAGTCACGACAAAGCTGTTGCTGGCAGGCGAGCTGGGGTGCAACGAACCAACCTGGAGGCTTTGCACTCAGATTCATTAGGTTTGCTGACATTGTGTGATATTCTTAGTGTGGCAGTAAAAACACTTCAGTTTTCCAACTTTGCATCCAGTGAGGCTTTTAAAAATCCTATGAATTTATCTCTAGTCATTTGCAGGCACATTTTAATGGACAAAGAGACATCATTATAGATTTCTTTACCTCAAACAACAGGGAAGCAGGATACCCACTGGCAAAAAACAAAGCCAGAAACAAGAGAAAAATTCTCAAGGGGACCACGAAAATACAGTTCTGCTTAGAGATAATATTTTTTATTTAAAGCTTTTATTGTCTAGATTTTCCAGCTGAGGCTTCTACTGTGTGAGAATGGGCTGTGTATTGTGTACGTTTGGGGTTTTGCTGTTGTTTTCCCAGGGATATTTGGCGTCCTAAAGGAATATGCAAACTACAGATGGTGCCCAAAGCAAGGAAATGTGGAATGTAGCTTGGAGTGAGGCATGAATGGAGAGCCTGAAAGCCTCCTTGCCTGCTCCTGCAGGCCAGGGGAGCAATGCAGACTAGAAAGACTCTTTGCTCCTATTATGTTATATCAAATTGTTTGCTGAAAGACTGTTCATTTTCCTTTTCTTTCTCTTTGTCGCCCATCCAAAAAAATCTAAACATTTAAAAGCCCAGTTTGAATAGTAGAATGGGTGGTACATTCTTGTCTTGCCTGATAGGACAATATCTGTGCCGTGGGGGGGTTGCTGAGGCAATTCTTTATTGACCCTGAGTAATTCTGAGAGCTTACTGTATAAAATTCCAATGAGCTGTTATGTGTCAAAAGTATCCTTAATTTAATATCGGGTTTAATCAACTTTTGTACTCCCTGCGCTGAAGAATATTAACGTGGAAAGACGTCCCAGGTTATAGCCATGTCATAGGTTACACTTGCTCTCCAGTGGCTTAAACTGTTTTTAAATGATTATTGAATTTGGGTTTCGGAGTTTTTACATACAATTACAGCTCAGTTTTAAGCAGCAAAACAAAGTCTTTTTTTAAAATAGTGATTTCTCATACTATTAAAGAAAACTCAGTTAAAGTATCAGAAAAAGCTGAAACTGTATAATATTGCTTGTATATGATTTAACACCTATGTGATATCAATGCAATGAAAGATGAACTGAGTGATTTAAATGCAGCCAGAACATGAGGTTGCTGATGTAGCAATGACATTTGCATATCTTGAAGATGTACAACTTCTCGAATACGAGTAATCAAATTTGCTAGATAATTTAATTCAGATGTTTCGTGGTTACTGGAAAACAAACAAAGACCACAAACTGAGAGAGAGGCTTAAATATCTTCTAATGATTTATTGGGAAAGCTTTCAGCCTACATAAGTGATCCTATAAAATTGACTTAATAACTGAGATATAGAACACAGTAAAACCAGACATTTTTGTCTTACAGTCCAGTATAACCATATCCTACAGCAACATTCTGAAAACTCAAGCAGATGTTCTTTAAATGTTTCATGAAACGCGCTGCTCTTTTCTTTTGAGAGGAAATGTCCTCTCAGTTGAGCTGTAATAGAGATACTTTACTAACTTCAATGGATGGCAGAAATAAAACTATAACCATGTTGATTAAAGCAGACATTTTTAGTTCAAAGGAAGTAATAATAATAGAACCGAAGACCTTAGTGAGATGAAAAGTTATTCCCTTGTAGAGCTCTATAGCAGTAACTACAAGAACAGCAAAATGTTTCTTCTTTCTTTGGGGCGATGATCCCAAACCACCCTCAGCCTGCCATGACACCCAATGGCAAGGTGAGTCAGAGGAACACTCGAGTGCATGTCCCGAGTGTTCCTCCTGTTGTTCACAGTGAGGGTGTTCTCAGTTCAATAGGCTTGTCTTGGTACCACAGGTGGAAAGTGGGAAACCGGATTCTCTGGATATTATCAGGGTACCGTGTTACAGCAAGGAAGTATCTACCGGCCTAATCTAACGAGTGTGTGAATGAATGGAAAAGACTCCTACTGATTTCAGTGACCTCTGATAATTTACTAAAGGAGCAATGACCTTTAAAACTGAGGAAAAGCAGCAGAAAACTGTAGCCTGGGTGAAGTGAATGATGTAATATTGACAACAGTTTCCTTAGTCAGGGAGCTTTTCTTTCTGTACCAGTTAAGGACATCTCTATTTTATAGCAAGAGCTTCACAAATAGACAATAGTTAAAATATTTTACGTGCTTGGAGGTTGCAACAATAGATCCACTCAACACCATTCCTTGCCTCCAGTGTTTCTTGAAAATCCTTTGTGGGCAGGTGGATTTCAGGCTGTGTCAGCCAGCTGGGTAGGAAGTCCATTTTCAAAAGCCTTTTTTCTTCTTTAATTTTTTTTTTCTCAGAAAGTGAAATTTTCAAAACCCTATATGCAAAACTTAAAGCTGCAAGTGATCTGGGCAAAGAGCCTGGAGTTTAATGGGGATTATGATTTAAGAAATTAATTGTCTCATCAGATCCTAAAAGACTGTACTGTGCTGAGATGAACAACTAATTATTTAAGCAAATAAATCACTCCCAACTGATATGTTTGCTACCTTAATGCTCAACTCTCTTGAGAAAGACTCTTCTGTGGCATGTCCTTTGGGAATGGACTCTCTTCTGGGTCCTGCAGAATGCACATGGCAGTATTTTGATCATACAGTGGAACAGATGGTAATATTAATCAGTATGAGTAAAGGATCCTTTGCTAGGCTGGAAATGCAGGGAATACTCAATTTATTCATCAAAAGATGACCTTCACACTTATTATTAAGCAGACCATTTCATACTCTTCTCTGATTGAAATATGGTAGCTACAGTCACAGAGCAGCAGCCACAACATATTGAAATTATTTTCTCTGACGTTTGGCATTACCGGTTTTCAAAAGAGGTGAAGTCCACTCTGGGGCAGAAGGAAAACCCTTGTTTCTCTGCCTGAACTGTGCATGCAGAGATCCTCTGGTAAGGCTGCAGCACCAGTGCAGCAGCCTTACGAGAGGATCAGTGCAGAGAAAAGGTATTCATGGCACCAGCTATCAACAGTGTGGTAGGACTGGAGAGGAGACCACACAAAGGGTGTGGGAACACGCAGATCAACTGGCCTTAAAGTATTGTGTATAGGGCACAAAGAGGCTGTGGTTAAAATTCCCAGCGTGTTGGTCCAAGTAATGTCTCGGAGCAGGAACATGTGGCTGTAGTGTTCAAAAAGTTTTCCCTGCACATTTTTATTATTCTGATGTTCAATCTCCAGTTTGCCTGTGCTTGATATGATTTCCCTCTGTACCCCTGGTTGGAAGGAATAAACTAAAAGCCTTTGCCATTTAGCAAAATAACAGTGATTTATGTTCTTTTCATTATTTATTGACATTCATTTCTGCCTTGGGGATATTTTATACTTGGTAACTAACAGATTTAGTTTTCAGCTCTAGGAAACATGTTCAGTGATGTGTCTGAGCCACGTATCTGTGATGTAGGAGCATAAACATGGCATGAATATAAAACCAGAGATTTTCACTGGAAACAACTGTTATCCTAAGTGTAAAATGGTACAAATAAATTGCCATCAGGCACTAAGGCTGCCCCTGGCAAGCTGCTGGAAACATGGCGAGAAACAAGCATCTATCAATCTCTGAATTTTTATTATGAATGTACTTTATGAAGGTATTGGTATTTGCTTTTTACTTGAGAGTTGTATAGAAATTACTTGCTTGAGTTCATCAGGAATACACGTTCTAAATGATGTCCCAAGCACCTGCATCTGTGCTCATTTCTGTAGTCATATATAGGTTTGAGGAGCTTTTCATAAATGGGGCCTTTTCTAGAAGAAAAAAATTCCACAGAGACTTTGTTTTTTTAAAGTAGATGCAGAAATTCAAGTGAAGAGAATTTCTAAGACCCCCCCTCCAATTCTTCTATTTAATATGATAGATAAATGGTAAATTTGTATTTGATCTTTTGAAAACAACTTATGAGAAGAAGTTCAGAAAGCTTCAAAGCCCCTAGAATTCTTTCCTCTAGAAACAATTCAGACAGTTTAGGGGAGTTGTTTGCTTAATCATCAGCATCAGACATCTCTTTTATGTGTTTGGCAAATTGTTACCATTTTTTCACTCGTTTTGATTTGATTAATTAAACCACAATGAAGACATTGGAATAAAATGGACTGACTACTTCTTCCTTTGTTTGAAAAATAAACACTTGGTTTGAGATCACATTTTTCCACTCGAGTGCATGAGAATATACTTTCATGGGGCTTGATTTTTGAAGATTAATTTGCAAAATGTCAAACACATTTCTGTTTAGTTTTATTTAACGTTATGATTCCTTTTTTATTAATCTCTCTATATAATCTATAATCTGTAATATATATTAATCTGTATTATTTGAAGCACCATAATCTTTAGAATATGGTATTCAGCAACTTGCAACTAATGAGCCCTCCGTTAATAGGATGATAAGAAACTTGTCAAATTCATGAGGAAAAAAAGGAAGGAAAAACATACCTTTTTTTTTTTTTTTTTTCCCCAGCAATTTTAAATCATTCCACCTCTTGGCACGCAACTTATACAATCATTAAAGAGTTCTGTGACATAACGATGTGAAATTATGAAAATATATGGGGCGAGAGTATTAGAAAGTGATGACAGCTGATTCCTAGCTTCGTCATTCATTATATTTCTTGTCTTTGTGAACAGCTTGAGATAAGCTGATTTTTGTGGTTGGTATATTCATAGTTAACATGCTGCTGTATTTCTTGAGACATATGTTCTCTGCAAAATATTTTAACTAGTGGAAGTGGCCGTCTGAACTAAATAAAATAGGGATAATTTAGGACATGCTGAGCTCATGTAGAAATCCCCCTTCCCCTCCTTCTACATCTGTATAAGGAATGAGCCCTGAGTCGACCCAGGAAAACAAGTTTGACAGTGCTCCATTTGTAGGCTCACTGAATAAAATGGAGAAAGATGGAGTGAAATAAGGAAAAAAACCCAAACAGCTACAAACAAAAGTTGAGATTGTTTACCTGTTTCGTCTGGTCTGTGAGTCAGGCTAATTTTGGATTTGTAGAGCTAGAGAGGAAGAAAAAGAAAAGCCTCCCCAGTGTCCTTTGGCATGACATTTGCACTCCCCATTGAAGTAACAACTTCAGTATTTGTTGGTAATCAGAGTAAAGGGTAGTTCTCCAGCCTCGTTTCAAAATGCTATCTGCTTGCAGATTTCACCTTATTATTGAATGAGAACCTAGGAACAAGTACTGAAATCAGTCGAGAGTGGGCCGGAAGTCAGGCCTCCATTCTTAGCGTGTTCTTCTATTTTAAGATTTTTAATGTATTTTACGGTATGTAGCAAGTGTTTACACATTAACATTTAAATACCTGGCTTTCTATCTCTGTAGTTTGATCTTCTTACTCTTATATCCTTCAGCCTTTCATGACATTACAATTATCTGATAAATACAGAGTTCTCTATTTCCTTTGAAGTAGTGAATTATTATACAGTATGGACTAGATTGTCCATAGATTATCTTCCATGCAACGCAAATTATGAGATTCTGAGCAAACACTCTATCTATATCAAGCTGGAAGATCTGGTTTAGTACTTGCTCCAAGATTATGGAATTGAATTTTCTTTGGCTAGTTTTAAGATGTATCTCTACCACAGAAGGCAGGTGTCTGAAGGCATCATATGAACTAGAATTTTCATAACAAGCAGCATTTAATTTGTTTCCCTGAAGAGTGACTTCATCATCTAAAAGCAAAAATTATTCAAAGAATATTCAGTCAGCAGTAAGAGGAAGTTCCAAATTCCAAAATTTGGTTTTTAGGTCCAAGATTTGATGCTTACTATCAGCTTTAGTGATGGTAGTAAGGAGAAAGTAATGTCCCAAGTTCCCCGAAATCACTTGGTCATTTAAGGGTATTACCTTTCATCTAACAAAAGAAGTGTCAAGCTTGTAGTTGTAAAAGAAAGGCTAAAGTTTACAAAAAACTAAGTCAAATAACCCATGCACAACTGATTTCTGCCGCATAAACCCTCATGCAAACATGAGTACATGATGATCTAATGACTTGTACATTTTTCTCAGGATTTTCAAGACGGTTCTGCTGCATCTGATTTGATGTGAAATGTTAAGAGTCAGGACTGGAATGGTGCCTTGACCTTCTCTGTGTTCTGGTAACATGGATATCTAGATAGTAAGAGGTGGTCTAAATCTGTGAAGAAGTAGCCCCAGGATCACATACAAGTGAAACATCCTTGCTTCTATACTCAAGATTACAAAATCCAAACAGTGTGAGAATCAATGTTTTCTAAAACATCTCAAAACCAAATATTCTAAAATAAAGGAAGAAAGAAAGAAAAAAAAAAAAAAGGAAGCTATTTTACCAGCCAGAAGTCTGATTTATGAACTCTGTAACTGTGTACGTGGCTCCTCTTACTTGTCTCCTCATAGAGCACCATCAAAGTCTGTGATATTCACAGGGGTTGCAGTGAAAATAGTTTTGAAGCAAATAGAAACACCTCCACTGCACTCTTCAATCTCCTGTTTGGGGAAAACGTTCTGTCTGCAGTGTATGTAACTGTTCAGGTTTCCTTAGTGGATACCTCCAGCAGACTGATCTTCTGTTCTTGTGCTGGGCAATTGTTTAGAAGCTTATGGTCCATGCCCAGTTCCTAATAACTTTTTCCATTCCACAGTGAGTTGGATGGTGCCCTTAGGAAATGTGTGATTCAGTCATTCCAAATCTCTTTTAATTATTAATTTTTACTCTTCATTTGTGTTTCATTGAACTGCAGAAAATCTCCAGTCATCACAGTGCCACTTCCATGTCTTAGCAGCCTGAAATATTTATTAAACTCATTAAGCTCCAGTCTCGGTAGCTAATTACAACAAACGTCTGTTTATGGAAACAAATCTAGCCATGAAGATTAAATTTAAATGAGTGCTAAAGACTCCTTGCCTTTGGAGATTTTTGTTTTTCCTCTTTTTAATTTGTCATGCTGATTTGTAAAGCTTCCTAGTTATTCTGGTAACATCAGCACTGTTGATAATAACAGCCAGTGTTTGTCTTGGAGAAGTGCCAGTATTCTAAGTACATATCTAATTTGTCCAGACAGTTTTAAAGTCTCTTGAATTTAAATTATAAGTTTAACCTAAAGAGTTACAACAGCTAATTACAGATTAAAATTTGGAATGAGAATTTTTTAAACAAAACGAACTACCAGAATTCTTTGAAGTTAAGGGCACTGAACAAGTGCTCTCCCTTTAATGAATGTCACCAACACATTTATGCATACAGGGCTCTCAGAAGATTGAGCACATGGACTTGATGCTATTGGAAGGCTTCAACAGACCTTAGATAATTGATTTTGAGAACACTGATAGTCTCAAACCTGTGTGTATATATTTACTAGGATAGAAAAATACTTTGCCATTTTTGGAGGCTCTTCTCAAACACTATCCAAGTTAGACCTTCTATGAAGCATCCTTTAGAGGGCCATCTTCCTCTCCAGGAGCTATAGACAGTCTACTAGGATGAGCTATTCAGTCTGTGATAGGTGGCATTATAGAGTAGTCTTCAATCTTGCCCTTTCTTCCACTACAAAGTCCTCAGGAATGTATTTTTTCAGCAAGGTCTTCCCATGAAGATAGAAAAGTGTGTTTAGGTTGCCATAGTATGTGTTAGCTACTCGAAGATTAACTCTTTCTAGCTAAGAGTAATTGCCTTCATTTCTACTTATGAGCCTTTCTAGAAGCTGTGCCCAAAAGGATTGCTGTACCTGCACAGTGAGTCCTTAAGAGCCATTGGAATGATTCTGCATCTGTAGGCTGTACAAAGCTTTCCGTGAGAGCGCTCTCCTTCAACAGAAAGGGAGCACGCTCTTTGCCTCAAGAAAATCTGGCTGTAGGATTTACTGGGTATTGCAGTTTGTTTATGGGTATAGACAACATGAGACATCCAGATTGAATTAAAAAGCCTCTTGGATTGCTTCATATTCCCTAGACAAAATTTGCTATATTTGATGCACATTGCTCCGGTTCTGTCGATTTGTTACACACTGAGCTGCCCTGAAATTCTGTCTAGCAATAGGTTTAAGCAAAACATGACTCAAATCAAGCTATACTAGTTCACACCAGCAGGGACTTTCAGGAGAATCTGACCCCCTGTTCACAGCAAGGAGCCTGTGAGGTCTCACTGATGCTTTTTAGTAAACTGATACCTAGTTTGACTACAAATACGTTTGCTGTGAAGTGGTGTGAAATTCAGAGCACTGTATAAGAGTTGTCAATTATGTGGATTAACAGAACATGAGGCAGGAAGATTCTCTTCTGAATTAGAAAGGTAGCGTAGGAATTTTTTCATCATTTACAAAATTTCACTTCTGTTTTAGTAGTCAAGGATCTGGAGCCTGTACAAACCTGAATTCCTCATGACTTGGTAATGATGGGACTACAATGGCACACTTCAGTGATATAATGCTTGGTATTACAGAATTTCCACACTTCAGAGTTATATAGCAGCACGGAAAACTAAAAAACTTAGCTTTAAAAGATACAATCAGATGTAAGAAAATAGTTACATGCTGAAATAGTAGTTTTAAATGCCATCTTTCAGCTTCAGAGTCAAAAAGTGGAAGCAAGAGATTCTTAAGAAGATAAAAGGCCTCCCACAGAAGCACCCTTGCAGTGGATATATTGATTTCTTTTTCTTTTTTTTTAATACAGATGTTTCCTTCTTGATTTGTATGTCGATGTCTTTGTCCTCTACATTTTGTATAAATTGAGCTCAGTAGATGTCCTGGTAGGAGCTACAGAAGTGTGTAACCTGGAGAGGGGTACACGAGGCTCACTGCTGACATCTGCTGAATGGAATTTCAGGTTTACTGGCACAGGGAATTTTGTCTTGACTTGCTTCTTGGCTGCCGTGGAGTCAGGATGTAAAATGTTATGGTGGTGTAGAACAGAAGAATTCCTTTATGCACATGCTAGGTCTAGCATATCCTTCAGATGTGTGTAGCCAGTTCCACCATTTCCACCCTGACTGCTTTTCAGGCTAGAGCATGCAGAGGGACTGGGTGCAACAGTCCCCAGGGTTGTAGGGTTTGTGATTGCCTGAATCCTACCCTTTGAATTTAGCAAAATTGATTAGCGTTATTTTCGTACTGTTTTAAAACATATTTGTGGGTATGCATTCAGTTAGGTTACTTACACAGATAGGCTTGGACTTGAACGTGGAGTGTCCCTCTGGCATTGTATGCTGTAAAGGAGACAGATTTTTGGAAAAAGTAGCCCTATTTATTTTGTATCCAAAGAAAAAGGAGTCAGATAAGATATCATCTCTCACTGATAGTCATCAATGCACGTTGCCAAATAAAATCAAATTTTGTCTTACAGTGTTTCTGTAACTGCCAGTCAAAAGGTATGTGCAGGACTTGGGTCATGGTACAACGACATTAGACAGGGTTGAGAGGAGTCGGCCTACAGACAGCAGAGCTTTTGGAGGCGCGATCATTTAGCCCCACTAGAGCAGCGATTTGCACTGACCATTCCAAATCCGGTTATTTCCTCTAGTATACTAAAATAGTAATGGTACATTGCTGAGGGTAGACTTTGTCATTTTGACTTTCTAGTTTTATAGCCCAAGGCAGGGAATGTGTGGATGCACAGCAAGTCTACGTTCTGGGCAAGTCTACGTTCTGGACTTCCAAACGTTTTGGTCACTCTGAATATAAAGGACTGTCTTTCCCCACCTGAGGACTGCAGAGCCAGTTCAAACTGCAAATACACTGAAGTGCACTTCCGAAAGTACTTAAAATCCCTAAGATCTATAGTTAAGGTCAATATTTTAGTGTATGTTAATGGAAGACATCTATTAGGCTGGAAACAATGTGTCTTATTGTATTTTTAATGTGTCAAGGAGTATCTCTTGCTCTTGAACACCAGCACTTATTTCTGTCCATCTTTAGACAAGAGTGGACAATGACATGTTTTTCTAATCTCACTCCACTGAGCACTCAGGGCAATAAAATGGAATTCTCCATTTCAGGAGATTCAGGGTTCAGTTCGGTTTTATTTTTTTTTTTTTACTTCATATGAATGATATCTTCAGATATTTTTGTGTTTATACAATTAGACATACCAAATGAAACTTGTACTTAAGCAGTGTACCTGGAGCTGCATCTGACTTTTTTCCAGGTACGTCCCCTTTTTCTTCCTAGATATTTTGTCCAGGAAAAGCTGAGGTGATGTGATGCCTCTTTAGGACTCTGATGAGCTGACCAAGGCCATTTGCAGACATACCTACTGCATATGATCAGTTCTTTTCTACAGTATATGAACAATGGATCCCATGCATTCAGGGTGCATGGGATCCAATGTGTGTGCACTGAATAGGTGATCTGTGTGAGCACAGTAAATCCAATTCACTCTGAACTTACTGTATGTGTATAAATCAAGGATGCATCCCAGACACATTAGTCTCACTGCATTTCATTTCGTCTGGGAAAACCTGGACAGAAATATGGTAGCCCTAAGCTTCCCACATTCCACGCTCCACACACACACACGTAATAGGTTCATGTCTTGAACCCTTGCTCTCTCTTGGGCTTTCCATTATTGTTGATACAACACATAAATCTCAGGTTAAGTGTTCTCCTGACTTTGCAGGTTTTTGTGATTTTCCTATAGGCCCAACAGCCCTTAAATCCTGCTGAGTTATTAGACCATTAGGTGGGAAATAACAGGCAACCCTTCATTTAGCTCTGAGCATGATCCAGGAGAAATCTCTTCTCTGTGTGTTGCCCTGCTATCCGACAAACCACCCCAAGTGCTTTTTGCAGACGTGGGCGTTGTTCTCTTTGTTTAATGTTCTCCGTTGTTTTCTTAGCCAAGTTGCTTTGGTATTTATTAATTGAGAGTTGTAAGTAATTCAGTTAATCTAACACTTGATCAGCAATTTCAAATCAACATTTGAGAGGGAACATGCCCTAAGGTGGTTGTTATTTATTCTGGTCAGGTAATTCCTTTCTGGGCTGTTTAAACAGCAACATGTTTTCTGGGACAGCAAGGCTACCCTATTTAGGAAAGAAGTTTGCAGAAGTCTGCCTTTCTCTTTCTTTAAAAGTTTAGCTATGTAGACCGCTTAGTGTGATAATGATAACCAAGAATTGAGATGGGCAGAGAGCAGCATAATTAAGAATATGCAAAACTGCAATATAAAGTCCAGACATTTGGTAAGGATTAGATTTGCTGGTTATACAAAATCATGATGATACAAACCATTTTGACAGATCTGATAGGGAGAAGAAAGATGAATGCATTACCATTTAAGCTGCCCTTGTAGCACTGAGCAATCCTGTAGTGCTTTCCACTTAAAATATTTCGACATCAAAAACTAAACATTTGGCTCTCGGGCAAAAGTTCTCATGTTTACATGTATCACCCATTGCTAAATTCTCCCTTAAGTATTTTAATTATTTTATTCCTCTGTGGAGGAAATACCGACAACACTGCTCACGTTTGGATTTTAGATTTCTTTTCTGCATTTGGAGTTTTGGAGTATGAGAAAGTCTGACTTGGTATTCCAAAAGAAGTCCAATAGTCATGAAGCTCCATAGCAGACTTGCTCCTGCGCAGCCCATAAGGAAGAAGTTAGAATCATCTCCCTGAAACAAGAAAGACTGAACTATACTAAAAGCACTGTCATAATTCATAGGCTAGCTTATACAAGCCACATTTGTAGTTAATAAACAACCACACTTGAATCACTGTGAGCAGATTGCTTCCTTTACACCTATAAGAAAAGTACTGTGAAAGTTCAGCAGCACAGGCACTTAGTGAAACCTCTGACTTCACACAAGTTATACCTCGTCGTGTTTATCAACAAGGTAAAGCCACAACACAATCCTCCGTTCCTCCTTTTCTGCCTCCTCCCAAGAACAGCAACCTGCACACTACCAAAGCATTAAGCCCCATTTAGTGAATTGTTAGAGCAGGTTTTCGCTGGACATAAGGCAGCAAGCATCTGCAGCTCCAGAATAAAGTGGGAAATTGAAGAAAGCTTTGAATTTCAAACATCTTTCAGTGAGGAATTAGTTTTAAAAGACATACAACAATAAGCCATGAAGTAAGTCCAGACACCATAATTCAGGGATAGAATATGCTATGAAACTGGCAGGCAGCCAGGCCAGAGCCAGGTGCCTGTTTTGGATTAGATTCAAGTGGCCTGAGGCCACCTACAGAGCTTTCAGGTAAAATCTGGAAGCCGCTCACCTCAATATGCCCTACCTTACTTCTATTTCAGGTACTTGTGAAGGATTCCCAGATGGCTGGCCCTCTTCCAAAGCAATATGCTTTCAGCTCGCATTGTCTCTATACTGTGATGAGGCAGGTTTCAGAAAAAAAATGTATCTGGAAAGCGAAGACTTAATAAACTGCCCATTTTTTCTCAGTTTGCGCTGAGAAAATTTTACTCATGAGAACATCATTTATGTCTTGCTGCTCCTGACATCCTTAGTATGTGATTGCAAATGAGCAAGACACAAGTGCAGATATATAATCACAGGGATATAAAAGGGAGATCCTGAAAAAATACACTCTTGCAACTTAGACTATTATAGGTCATAAAAAACAGAAGTACTTTGTCAATCTAATTCATAATTGACCTGTCACATTTTTTTTTGTTGTTTACTTTTAATTCCATTTTGCTCTGGATCATGAAAACAGGCAAGGTAACTCAAGCTGTAGGTTTCAGTGTGTAGACATGTGACTGCAAATAATTTTTGCTTGATTGTGGCTAAGTCTTGGACATGCGATGGCTTCTGTAGTCCTCTGAAAGATCCTATGCATATCCCAGCACACATGAAGTCTACGACTCCCGTTTCACACCATGAGGGCAGCAGGCGGTGCTGGTTGGCCTGGCAGAGCTGGAGTCAGCACGTTTATGCCTGCTAGATGCAACTCAGTAAAATTATCCCGTGAGCATGGATAAAAAATAATCAGGTTACCCTCAAATAGACTAATCAGTTTCAGTTTCTGGTTATGAAGCTCTAGCACAATGTTGCAGTGTCTGCATTGCCAAGAAGTTTAAATCTCATTTAAATTCAAGCTAAAAACCCCTACTCTCATTAAAAGTAAAATGATTGAAAAGGCCATGAAATCGCTTTTATTAATGTTACACTCTAAAGAGTTCATCCACGGAGCAAACCAGCAGTATTTGGTATTTGTTAAAGGAGAGGAAGGGAAGGATTTTGATTGTTAGGCACCTCCTAGCACACGTGAACATACCCAGCGTTAGACTCGAACATAAGGGTTTGCCGAGTAAAGCTTCAACCTGCATAACTCTGACTTTCATGGATACTCTGTTCTACATTTCTCTTATCGTAATATGCCTAAAAATCACATCTTTAACTCTCTCAGCTACTTTTACATTCTTGCCCCTCTCGACTGCTTGTCTTAATATGCACGTTCACAATTGCCACCATAAAGTCCAAGCCTTACTGAATTCAGCTGAAGAGGAGCTGTTAGTTTCCATGTTACAGGCATACAGCCTAAAATGATTTCATTCCTTTTTCTTCCCAACACCCAGCTCTACTGAAAATAGACAAAAATCAAACACTTTCCACTCAGTACACTCACAGAGTAAGATATTATTAAATGTTGTCACAGCAACCGGTGCAACACTGAGTTTGTAAAACAACTGCTTGACTCCTAAACATGCTGAAATCACTTTGGAAATCAACACCACAGTCAGGGAATACTTTTGTTTGCAAATTACGAATGCGAAGAAGGCTGTGGTTAATTAAAAACTGTAAGCTGAGCTCTTGGGATAGGGACCAATTTTCTGTTCTGCGTGTGTTCAGCACCTAGCTCAAGAGGTCCTGTGCGACTACTGCTACCATATTCTTCAGCTGTTATCATCCTCTTCTGGCAAGAAAAACAGTGGTAAAAATACCCTTCTTTGTGGGACATAAAAGATAAGTCATGAAGGTCTTGTTTTTCTGGTGAAAGAGTATAAAGCAAGTTAAATATTTAGAGTTAATACCCTTATAAAAAGCTGTGAAGTGATTGCTCACTGCCATTGTGGTGCAAAACAGCCTACAAGAAATGAGAATCTGATCCTCAAAAAATACAGCTTTCCAATGTCTGACGCAAACCCCACTCTTTTTATGGTACCAGAGTTTGTATTCTTTCTGTACACAGCAAATAGAATATCTATGCAGATTTATTAGACAACACCTTCTTTGTATAGCATTGCATGGTGCTGTAAGCTCTTTCTTATAGAAGCAAATACGGAACAGCTCCATAATTCTGTGGGAGACATTTTGCTGCTCGATTGCCAAGCTGCAGTTAAAATTCCCGCTGAGTAAGAGATGAAGGTGATGGGTCTAGGCACACAGCTACAAAGGGAAGATGAACACACACTGAACCAGAAGTAAAAGCATGTAATTTTCATAGGAAATGGACTGATACCATTGAAAATGGTGAAACAAAGTATTTGTGGGTACACTGCAACTGTTACACACAAGGGACTGAAAAGGCTCCTGAACTTCTTTGCAATCTATGTTCCCAGCAAGAAGGCTGTGGTAACAAAGGCTCATTGAAGTGAAAAGGGGGTGGGGGGGGGAAGTTTTTAATAGAGGAATCGCAGGAGCCAGCCAAAGAAGCATTATCTTGTATTAAAAAAATCTGCAAATAATGAAATTCGGAGGAGAGAGAAGCCAATTTTCTTCTTTGCTTGGCCCATGAAATTAGTAGCAAATAAAAGAAGAAACACGTGTAAGAAGGACTGGAGACTAAATCTTCCCAGCAACACTCTTCTCAGGGTATATTGTTCAAAAGAGTACAGAGGTTCATGTTCAGAAATGCTGAGCAGGTTCAATTCCTCTTGATCTCAACTGGAGCTGTGAATTCTTGGTACTTCGGACAATTGAGTCCCCAGAGCGCACTTCAAATTTTCAACCCGGAACTCGGATTCCCACCCTGAAACTAACTGGATACAAGCAGGAAAATTGTCATCAGAGATCTTAGCTTACAAGCAATGCAAACTGATGGTGGCACTTGTGGGAACAAATCACATCAGCAGAAGTTACTTTTCCAGTCCAGAAATAGAATGAAAGAGCAGAAGAATACGTCAGGCTTGGGTGAGATGAAGCAGTGCTCCTAGAAGTAGGGGAGAAAGAAACAACTTTTGGACTTTATTGGATGAAGCGATGTACGTTTTATTTACAGAGACAAAAAGAAGAATCAATAAGAAATGAATGAGGTACCATTTCATCCCAATACCATTTGTTTTGGGGGTGGAGCAACCTCATACACTCCTATCATGGAAGACAGAGGTTGGAACTTCCATATGAATTTTCTTTCTTGGTCTAGTTTATCCTTTTCTGGGGTGCAGATGCTGGCTGCCTGCAACAGAAACTGGGCTTCCCTTCCTGCGCATGATACCAAAGTATGTCTGAAACCAATACTAGTGTCTTAGAAGTAATTTGCAGGGGTTTAAAATATGTGTTTGTGACTCCGTAGGCTTCTGGGTGTAGTGCGAATCAGTAGTTATAGAAAGTATTTCCAAAGTGGATCTTTGAACCTGCTGGACTGCACGGTTTCTCCCATGCCATTTTTGATCCATTGTATAAATACAAATTTTGGCACATGCACAACAGTATAAACTGCATAATTGTTTTTATTAGAGTTCTGTGAGTTTAGAGGTACCTGTTCTTTAATTACACTTGGCAAGTTTCCAGGAAAACTCTTCTAAAATGTAGTGCTCACAAAGCCTTAGTAGGGCCACCCACAATGACAGCTTTTATTTTGCTTCTATTAGTGATGGACATTTTCATTTCATTTTGGTCTGGGTGTGTGACAGAGCCCCCATGTACTGAGCTGCAGCTTCCCCCTGTTCACTTTTCAGCCATAGTGTCAGGACACTTTGCCAGCAACTTGTGACATTGGATCCGAAGCAAATGAATGCTAGTTGTGGAGTTTTTAAGTAGTCTTTCTTGCTTCTTTGGCCTCCCCTCCCCCTTTTAAAAATCGCTGGTGACACTCGAAATGCAAGTCAGTTAATCTCTTCTAAAATCTCAGCATTAGCCTACAGCACTGACTGCAAGAGAAATGCAGAACATTGCTCTGCAACGTTTCTATATGTCAGCCTTAAGCATCCAGCATGGAGGTGGTTTTAGTTCCGCTCCTGAGCCCAAATCTCTTGCGTCGCAGGATAGAGCAAGTACAATAGTAACAAGCCAGCAGGATAGCTGGAACTTCATACTCCATGCCAGAAAGTAGGATGTCCAGCTAGCACAAATAAATGTGTAGAACTAATCAAATTAGGATGGACATGCTGTGCAATACAGAGAAATGCATGTAAGCAGAAAATTGTGTTTAATATTTATAATCAAAAGCATTTATTTGGGACTATAACAGCCCTGTGCTACGTGCAAATTGGGTGAGGAAAAAATGTAAACTTTTTTTCTTTGATTTTGTTGAGAGTTAGGGTACAGCAGGAATGCTGTTGGATCAAGCTCCTTTTCCAGCGGCTGTGATTAAAAAGCTACGTGAAATCGGTTTAGGGGCTTATTGACAGAAAATATTGCAGTAAATGGTGGTGAAAACTTATTCCACAGAGATTACTCTTTATTGTATGGAGTTTGCCAGAAAGTGTACGATGCAAACCGAAAACTGGGTTTAGAGACCATTTGAAGACTTAACTTCAGTCCTAACAGCATGTTTTGAGGCTTCTGCAGAAAGCAGAGTTTAATATAGAAACTGGTGAGACAGTGGAATTTTATTTTGTGAATTTTCAGACCGTTAAAGAACAGGAATTAATGGAGGAACCACGCTAAGCCAACCAGTAGATGTTTTTGTTACTTATACACTTTCCATGTCAGTTGAGACACAGTTACTGATAAACAGACTACCCAGTGCCGTGGTATAGCCCAAGCCGTGTGTCCCTGAGGAATGCAATCACCCATCTTGCAAAAACACCTTTATTACAGTAGCTCATGCTCTAAACTGACCACTGGTTAGAAATATGCTTTGGGGAACACATTAGACTAGCATTTTCCATTCCTGAGAATGCCATAGTCAGCTTCAGATTTCACAGAAGTAAAGAAGTTCTCATTGCTTCTTTTCATGAGAGTAACCTTTTAAAATTGGAGGAGGGGAGAAAGAATCGAGTGTAGGAGCGGATCTGCTGTTAGCAGGCATTACAATACTGTCTAGTGCTTTGGAAACCTACTTTGTGGAAGTAAAAGCGAATGCTAATGCCATTCCAGTTGGAGGGGAAGTTGACCAGTATCCTCAGACCACCAGTCAGGATGTTTCATGTTCCAGCTGTGCCCCCATACCATACCTCAGGTGCTCCCTATGGCAGGGCCACGACCTCTCTTTGTTTGCAACCTCCTTTCTGCACAACGGATCTTTCTGGCAGGAAGGATCCTGCAGACTGTCTTCTCAGGTTCTGTGAAGATCTTCCCAACCTGTGTGGTTATTGAGTGGGTTTGGGTAATGTACAAATAGCCGTACAAATGTCATTTGGTGCCAGAGGACTACAGGCCTGCAGCTATACTTTATCTATACGAACCCCTCCACAAGGTTTTTTTTCAAGTTGCTCATATTTTTTTCCAGGTAGAGGTTTTATCTTGCTACACAAGTGAGTCGCAGCTGCTGAGCTCTTTAGACAAATTATACAGAATCACAAAATACCTTGAGATCACTGAATGAATGATATAATGGGAAAGAAAAGCCTCCTTAGCAGTTGTGGTACATATGGAGCAGAACTAACTTTAGAGCATAACTTCACTTTGGAGCCTCTTGGACTTGAGACAAAGATGAACTTGATGGGCTTTGAAAACTACCAGCTCAATCTAGAGCATCATTTTCATTTTGAAAAGAAGTTTCTGTAAAGACTTCTCCTCAAAGAGTTTCACCCAGCATGTGGTTAATCACCACTTGTTATAAGTGAAGGCAAAAGACTTCTGTGCTTCACATGAGTGAAACATCTTCATGAGGATAATCACAAAGAGAGCATAAAGATTGAGCTGGACGAATCCTATGGAGTCCTTACGTGTATCCTGAATAATCTGACGAGTATGTTTTTCGCTAAGAAATAGTCACAAGAATGGTCAGGTAGGAAAGAACAACTGCGGAAACTGAATACTGATTAGCAAAAATGTATCTACTCCAATTCTAGTGTGTGTATTCACTTGGTAGGATATGACTACCTGATTGAAACAAACTCTCACTGCACCATTTTCCCATTGGAAGTACTCTGCTTCCACTCATCCAGTCATGTGTCATTTAAATATGGTATAAATCATTCAAGTTTATTTCTAATACAAATATATCTGGAAAAAATAATCTAGTTTTACAGAAGAAGAGGTGACAGTTGTCAGACAACAGATTTCTCTGAATTATTCACTGAGCAGTCACAAATGTCTCACATGATAAAGAATTTGCTCTGACAAACAAGGCAAAACAAACACAATGGCATTTTAATTTGGGGCTTGTTTCTTCTGCATGCCTGTCAGTCATGCTACTGATAACGTGAGTTCTGTGTAGGGATAGACTCTGTCATGATGGCCATCATGGAATAGTGCTTGGGGAGAAAATCTATACAGAAATTCATGAGAAAACAGGGATGCAGGTTTATAAAGAATAGAGTTATTAAAGACAATAATCGGTTTTCTCTCATAAGCTAATAAATGGAAACAGGAACATCCAACATCGTTGCATCTAGACATCGAGACAGTGAACACTTTGCAAGCAGATTCTAGAGAGGGTGGATGAGAAGCTCTGGTGAAATGGGCTATACTCTTGTGAGCCTCAGTGTCATGATGAAAACGAAGCACTAACCCACTGCGGTATAGAGTAGCAAACCCATGACTTTCCCTTGCAGGTACGGGAGAAACTTTCCCTTCCTGAGTCATGGTACATAGATCATCTCTACAATGATGGTTTTATGCTGGAGATCCCTCCCCAAGCNGAGAGGGTGGATGAGAAGCTCTGGTGAAATGGGCTATACTCTTGTGAGCCTCAGTGTCATGATGAAAACGAAGCACTAACCCACTGCGGTATAGAGTAGCAAACCCATGACTTTCCCTTGCAGGTACGGGAGAAACTTTCCCTTCCTGAGTCATGGTACATAGATCATCTCTACAATGATGGTTTTATGCTGGAGATCCCTCCCCAAGCAGGGTATTATTATCTGTAGGGTGACAAGCTTCTACTGGGTCTCTGCGCTTTCTTGTATTCACTAGTAATGAAGGAGTTTCTCACGTAGGTGGAGCGCAATTACCGCAGGTGGATGCAAACAACCAGTGGAAGAGAAAGACCTACTGAAAACATGACACCGCTGATCATCCTGATCAGGGAGAGCTTAGGGAAAATAGAGTCTCACAGCAGACTGCAATATGATAAAGATTATCTCTGAGGGAACAGGTGCTTGCTCATCATCTGAGGTGGGAATTGCTAGGGGGTGGTGGGGGCAGGGGGTTGGAACCCTCTGCATAGTTTACTACACTGCTGACTGTGGAACTTTATTTCTTTAATATTCTGCACGGTAACTATGTTTGCACATGGTAATGAGCTGCCTGCAGGATTCTCTGATGTTTATGATCGTCACCGCTGTGATCTTGATTGGCTTGGGGAGCAAAGTATGACGTTGTCTGAGCATATTAACTGATCAATGTTGCTGCCTACAGGCTGAGAAAAGTTGGGATCCCCTGCCTAATGCCAACTCAAATTTGGACGCATGTCATTTATAGTCATGCAAAGCAATGTCACATTTTTTAGTTCTTCTTTGATCATAATCAGAAACTGTAAATCCCCAGGATGAAATCTTTACAGAAATCAAAAGCAAAACTTCCTTCAGTGGTGCTAGGTTTATGGTGAAAGTTGTCTTCTTCTTTCTTAAACAGTTCTTGCAATTGCTGGAGAACTGTATTAATCTCCCTTCCCTCACAGCAAAGAAAATGTCAGTCTTTACAGTCCTGTAGTCTACTGAATGCAGTCAAGTTTGTCTGTTCAGGGTGTTGAGGACCGATAATAAAATTACAGCCCAATAATTTTCTGGTTTTCTCGTATTATCTGCAATGCACAGCATGTTCTATGTGTTCTGCTCCTCTGGGACCATTGTAAACCTGTAGTCAGGTATTTCCTTTGAATACTCTCCGTGGGAGGTGACAGGTGCACTATTACAAACAGATCTTGAAACTTTATCATAATATATTCAGCAAGGTGATAATGTAAAACCCACTGAGAAACAGAGAGTAGGGAAGGAGAAATTCCACACCTCGGAATTTATTTTATGTTTAAAGACAGGAAATGCTTTAAAAGGGAAAATATCTCTAATCTGTCTAATCCACTACCCCGAAGTAGTTAC